>JAVYIG010011349.1:0-61539 GCA_035222895.1 Strongylocentrotus droebachiensis
AAATATACTAGAAAATAAGTGACTTATCAGGAACGTGTTCATTTAGATCAGTCATTCGGCTAAAATGAGAGGCGTGTAAGATAATCGTTATTTATTATTAAAATATAAGTTCGCATAATTTATCTACATGTAGCCACAAAAAAGGCTGAAATGTCCATCCCTTAATGTGGCTAGAAACCACAGCTTGTGTGAGGTACGACCCCTGGACACCCTGTCCCCGTCTTTCCAGTCAGTCTGCAGTCCGTATGCAAATGAGGTATAATGAGGGCCCGAATGCCGAATCTCCTTTAAAGGTGAAATTCAAAGAAAATCACAAATATGTCAACTAATGTATCACTAAAAACTGGTAAGCTAACAGATGGCCATCGTACAAGTTTTAGGTCAACTACATATCGGGTGGTTTATAAAAATAAAAATACAACCATCGCCATAGCAGCTGGGATATACGAGAGATTCGCCGGAAAAATAACGACGTTTTAATGACGTCACTATATGGACCAATACTATACCCAAGCAGACGACATCCCATAAAGAATGAACATAATTGCAAAGCTATTATTCGTCAAATTATAATGAGTTTAGTGTATAAAAATGTAATGTCAAACCATTCAAAAGGGGATATGACCCGATTCTGATAACTAAAATCTTTTGCTTGTAAGTACACAGGAAAGAGGTTAATTAACAATCAAAGAAACCAGACTTTCAAATTGAAAAATCCCCGGAATGATATTAAGGACGGCATTTGTTCCCTCTTGAAACGCCGAACATACCGCGGTGTGTGCAGCTGAATATACAATGGCGTCTTATTTTGTTTACAAGCGACATATTCCTTTATTTTTTTATCGCTGCATTTGTCATCAAAATAAAACCCTGTGCGGGGTTTAGAGTGAGGCAATAGAATATACATTTAGCCTGACGGTATAAGAGAAAGAACTCAAGAGAAGATGAAAACACAGGCACTGAAAATATGTGAGATGTCATTGGACATCGTCTGCTTGTGCAAATCATGTCCATACTGTGATCTCACACATCTCAGCAGCGTTCGGAGAGCTCTTCAGGTGCTATGCCGGGGCTGTATTTAAGCGTTTTGTAATTTATAATAATCATTACTTCGAATGTTTCCAAGCATTGAATTTCGATAACCTTGTCGAATCAAAGTTTCAACTTAGTTTTAGTTAGTTAGTTTTTAAAATCAATGAATATCTACTTTAAGCAGTCACGTAAAAAGTGTGGTTTTAAAGGATTTGTTAGGCCTGTAATAGACATATTGTGTAGCATTTGATATTTACTTTCCATTTGATGGTTTAAAGGGATAGTCCACCCCAGGATTTTCTTTAGCTGACGATATAGACCTAATAATACCATGAAGAATGATACAAGTCTCATTAAAATCCATGATCACATAACGAAGATATATCGACTTTTTTATCGAAAATCAGCCGCCCCCCAAATGCAAATGCGTTACATGGGCATGAAACGATTGTGACGTATGTTGCGAGCTGCCTTCTTATTTCGGAGACATTCACTTTCGCTTTCACTTTCATTCATGATTCGTCGTGTCAGTGCGATAACAGTGTACCGCGAGCGAAAGTGAATGTCTGCGAAATAAGAAGGCAGCTCGCAACATACGTCACAATTTCGATACTATCGGTTATTTTTTGGCGATCGTTTTTTGCCCATGTAACGCATTTGCATTTGGGGGGCGGCTGATTTTCGATAAAAAAGTCGATATATCTTCGTTATGTGATCATGGATTTTAATGAGACTTGTATCATTCTTCATGGTATTATTAGGTCTATATCGTCAGCTAAAAAAAATCCTGGGGTGGACTTTCCCTTTAACATTTGATTTTGCATCTCATTTACACTTCAACTCATGACCTCCATTCTCCTCTCCCCTCTCCACCTTCTCTCATCACTCTCATTGCCATTGCCACACCTTGTTTCTTCCATTCCATTTCCACCTCATGTGCTACCTTTCCATTCCATTTCAACTTCCCATGGTTCTATCGTTTAGTTCTCATTTATATTCAGAACAACTCATGATCACCCTTCCATATTATAGCCTATCCGATATGCAGGCACGTAACCAGAGTTTGATGTTTGGGGGGGCACATACATGTAATCGATCGAGGTAAAAAAAAGGGGTCTAAAAAAGTTCAACCGACCTTGGAAATTTTTTTGGGGGCACGTGCCCCCCCCCCCCCCCCCCCCTTGGCTACGTGCCTGCCGATATGCGTCGGGCTTTATGGCAAGTGTACTAATCATGTAATCGCGTTATGGAGACAGACATAGGCCCGCGCCGATGTGTATCTCCATAACGCGATTACTATTAGTATATTTGCCATAAAGCCCGACGCATATCGGATAGGCTACCTTCCATACTCTCTATTGGTCTATTGGTGTCTATTGGCTACTCAAATGTGAAGGCTATATTAGGCAAATGTTCAGTACCCTTTCATTTCTATGATTATGATCACGAATGCATGCATGCATATTGAATGCAGCTCAAGCTCATGATCATAATTTACATAAAGATAAACAAGGAATTTGTACACATCTGCATGTATTTAGTCCCGGTATTAAAACAAATTTCATTACCATGGTGGACTTCCTCTTTAATGAACAGTGGGTTTTTTTTTTTGGGGGGGGGGAGGCAGCTAGGGCTAATTGGCATGGTAAACGGTTTAGTTAGTGTGATGAATATAAATGTACATGTTTTCATTTCATTCTAACTAAAATATATCCAGGTTATGTAAATTAGATGTTGACAACACACTTTCTTCAAATCAAAGAGACCATGTTTAAACTTGGAAGAAGAAAACACATTTTATTGATTTTCAAACTTTGGCACTATTGTCATCATACATATACAATTTGTAAATAATAATAATTACAGATAAAAAGATATATATTCACAATATTCACAAACAATTTTTAAGTAGAGGCACAAGAAACATTCTTATACTGTTTACAGTCCTGTTGAGTGGCATTTTTTCCTTCATTATCAATGAATTTATTTACCACTTCCTGGAAATGGATTAATGTCCTTTTATGAAGTATCCTAAATTTATGTAAGTCATATGCGATTATATATTTGTTTAATCTTTCAAGCAAGAATCCTTAGTCCTAGTAATATATTCTGAAGCACTCCTTGGATTGACGGAAGTTAGCTAATACCTATAAAGTATAATATGTGCGATACTTTTCATGGTAAGACACTGATTCATTCACATTCAAGAGTCACGCTGTATCAAGAAAGATAAAAATCTTATTTTAAATTCATATCATTTCAATGGATTTATCAAATCGCAGGATTCTAAACACAGAGAATGTGGGTGTAAAGCTCAAGTATGAACGCCGTTGAGGATAATTGTGGTTTATAATATACTTCGATCTGATATTCGTAAAGTAAAGAAAAAAAGTTTTTAAAAACAGTTTTGTTGTGCTATCGTTGTAAGCACTGGCTACTCATATTCTGTGTGTAGACCTACTGGACGGTATGATCTACACGATGGGGTAAGGGGAAGAGGGGGGGGGGGGGCATCCTGCATCATATGCGAGCAAGCCAAGCATACTCCAACTAAAATTCATGATGGACCAATATCATGTTATCTGAATCTTGTTGCTCTGTCTCTCGATTTGCTCTCTCGCAGGGTACCTTTCAAAGTGTCAGTCTTGTAAAGGTCCCATTTGAGTTTGACCTCTAACCCCATATGGAGCTCCTCTTCCGGTGGGTACCGCTGGTACTGTAGCAACAAGAAGGATATATCATCGATTTATTGTTCTATGCAACTATTTAACAGATTAGCCCAAAATACGTTTTAATATTATTCAACAGAAGACGAAGAGTAATACTGATTCATGCACTAATCACGTGATATACCAGCAAACACAAAACGTTTGCAAAACATTCTCAGCCCGTTTAAAGGTACTATATCCCTTTTGCAGCCAACCTCAAATTCTGTAGTAGGCCTACTTTGCAGGAATTATGAATATGTCATGTATGTCCTATCTGTGAAATTTAAACATTAGCAGTGTCCTAATATTCAAATTATGCAAGGAAACCCGTTTACTTGCTAGACTTCACTGTCAGACACTATTGAGTGAGTGATTGGCTTTTTTTCTTCTTTGGGAATAACATACATAACATGAGCTGTAAAGGGTACAGGAGCATTTGTCTACATCAATAACCCACTTATTGTGATGGCCAAAATTAAACTGATTGAATCCTTGCGCAGCATAAAACGTATGCCCATTCGGTACAGGTCTGAAAATCAAGACTATTACTTATTGGCTCTATAGCTCCTAAGTCGATTTGACAACTAATAGTCGTTATTTTCCCACTTGAAGACATTTTCAAGCCCCACCTTTTTTTAGGGAAGTTCTAAATTAGTATTATCTTTCAAATGCCGTTGGAATTTAACCTTTTCATTTTTTTGGCCTGCAAATGGGACATAGTACCCAGTGGCGGATCCAGGGGGGGGGCCGAAACGGCCGCGGCCCCCCCTATTGGCGGCGCAAAAAAAAGGAAGAAAAAAAAAGAGGAAGAAAAGAAGAGAAAAAAAGAAAGGAGAAGAGGAGAAAAAAAAGGAGAAGAGAAAAGAAAGGAGAAGAGAAAGGAAAAAAGAAGAGAAAAGAAAAGAGAAGAGAAAAGATAAAGAAAAGCCCCCCCTCCCCCCCCCCCCCCCACCCCCTCCCTCCAACTCCGGGGTCGGAGGGACAGAATTTGTGTTCCCTAAATTTCCGATAAAGAGTTACTTTTCACGAAACAAAGTCCGGCCCGCAATACACAAAAATCCGGCCCGTACTGACTTTACACACCGGAGATGGAGGGGTGCTTTCAAAGAGAGGGAACATACATGTGCGTACCCTAGATAACACTGAGTGGGTGGGGAAAAGAAAAGTCGGTGAGAAAGGCGGAAAGACAAGGAAATGGCGCTAAGTGACAGTAACGACAAATAAAGGAAAACTGTAATCGGGAGATTTGGGGTCATTCCTGAAGGCTTGGCAAACGTTATTGAATAGAGGGGGGCCGGGCCGGCCGCATAAAATCTCGAGCCGCGGATTCAAAGTTAAACGTTAAGAACAGCCCCTGCGGTCATCACTCTTTAGTGAGAAATTTGAAAAGGGCACAATATTTTGGATGTCTTTTAAATAGAAGTTATATACTCAACAGTCAAATTTTAAATTAACGATAGGGCCGCTTCACAACTCTTATTTTGCCCTTCATTTGAATTCAGCTCATATCGACTCGCTTGTGCTTGTATTTGAAATTATGTTGGTAGTAATCATGGACAGGGGCGGCAATCCTGGGCCCAATATGGGGACACGTCTCCCAGGAAATTTAGAAATAGCTAGAAAGAAATGTAGCGGAAAGAACGTATATATTGGGCTTAGGGATTTTCTAGAATGCATAATTTCAGCATTCAACATTGCAAAATATCGCTTGGTCGCTACGCCCCGGCCCCGGCCCTCGCCCGATAACACAAAACTATGACGCTCCCGTCCGTGATTAATCCATGGTTGGTGTAATAGATCTTTTTTCCCTTTCATTTCTACTAACCAAATTGTGTGCAATCACAATCATGATTGTTTCATTTTCCCTTTAAAGCAGGCGCGTAGCCAGGGGCGGTAGGGGCAGTAAGATGACATAGGACGAAAAAGGAGCAGACAAAGATTTTTTTAAAATAATTTTGACAAATCGAGAACGGTACAACGAATCGTCTTCTTTCTCTAATAATTAAATGAAATGACAAAGCTTCCGCGCATCGCTCGGGAGGGGGACAACTGAATTCAGACAAGGTTCGGGAGTCGAGAATGGTAAAACGAATCATCTTCTTTCTCTGATAATTTAATGAAACGTCAACGTTTCCGCGCTTCGCGTGGGAGGGGAAAAACTGAATTCAAACAAGGATTAAGAGTCGAGAATGGTACAAAGAATCGTCTCCTTTCCCTTATAATTAAATGAAACGTCAAAGCTTCCGCGCTTCGCGCGGGAGAGGGGGGGGGGGGGGGGGGGGGAGGCGGGAACTCAATTCAGACAAGGATTAAGAGTCGAGAACGGTACAACGAATCGTCTTCTTTCTCTAATAATTTAATGAAACGTCAAAGCTTCCGCGCTTCGCGAGGGGGTGAACTCAATTCAGACAAGGATAAAGAGTCGATGACGGTACAACGAATCATCTTCTTTCTCTAATTATTTAATGAAACGTCAACGTTTCCGCGCTTCGCGTGGGAGGGGGAAAACTGAATTCAAACAAGGATTAAGAGACGAGAATGGTAAAACGATTCGTCTTACTCCTCTAATAATGTAATGAACCGTCAAAGCTTACGCGCTATGCGCGGGCAAAGAAAACTTAATTCAGACAAGGATTAAGAGTCGAGAATGGTACAAAGAATCGTCTCCTTTCCCTTATAATTTAATGAAACGTCAAAGCTTCCGCGCTTCGCGCGGGAGGGGGGGGGGGGGAGGGAACTCAATTCAGACAAGGATTAAGAGTCGAGAACGGTACAACGAATCGTCTTTTTTTCTCTAATAATTCAATGAAACGTCAAAGCTTCCGCGCATGACGCGCAGGAGGGGGGGGGGGGAACTCAATTCAGACAAGGATAAAGAGTCGATGACGGTACAACGAATCCTATTCTTTCTCTAATAATTTCATTAAACTATGAAAGGCCAAAGCTTCCGTGCTTCGCGCGGGAGGGGAGGGGGCGAATTCAGTCAAGTAATAAGAGTCGAGAATGGTACAACAAATCTTCTTCTTTAATAATTAATGAAAGGGCAAAGCTTCCGCGCTTCGCGCGGGCGGGAGGAAACTGAATACAAACAAGGATTAAGAGTCGAGAACGGGACAACGAATCGTCATTTTTCTTTAATAATTCAATGAAACGTCAAAGCTTCTGCGCTTCGCGCGGGAGGGGGCGGGAAGGAACTCAATTCAGACAAGTATTAAAAGTCGAGAACGGTACAACGAATCGTCTTTTTTCTCTAATAATTCAACGAAACGTCAAAGCTTCCGCGCATGACGCGCAGGAGGGGGGGGGAACTCAATTCAGACAAGGATAAAGAGTCGATGACGGTACAACGAATCCTATTCTTTCTCTAATAATTTCATTAAACTATGAAAGGCCAAAGATTCCGTGCTTCGCGCGGGAGGGGAGGGGGTGAATTCAATCAAGTAATAAGAGTCGAGAATGGTACAACAAATCTTCTTCTTTAATAATTAATGAAAGGGCAAAGCTTCCGCGCTTTGCGCGGGCGGGAGGAAATTGAATACAAACAAGGATTAAGAGTCGAGAACGGTTCAACGAATCGGCTTCATTCTCTAACAATTTAATGAAACGTCAAAGCTTCCGCGCTTCGCGCGGGAGGGGGGGGGGGGGGAACTCAATTCAGACAAGGATAAAGAGTCGATGACGGTACAACGAATCATCTTCTTTCTCTAATAATTTCATTAAACTATGAAAGGCCAAAGCTTTCGTGCTTCGCGCGGGAGGGGAGGGGGTGAATTCAGTCAAGTAATAAGAGTCGAGAATGGTACAACAAATCTTCTTCTTTAATAATTAATGAAAGGGCAAAGCTTCCGCGCTTCGCGCGGGCGGGAGGAAACTGAATACAAACAAGGATTAAGAGTCGAGAACGGTACAACGAATCGGCTTCTTTCTCTAATAATTTAATGAAACGTCAAAGCTTCCACGCTTCGCGCGGGAGGGGGGGGGGGGGAACTCAATTCAGACAAGTATAAAGAGTCGATGACGGTACAACGAATCATCTTCTTTCTCTAATAATTTCATTAAACTATGAAAGGCCAAAGCTTCCGTGCTTCGCGCGGGAGGGGGGGGGGGTGAATTCAGTCAAGTAATAAGAGTCGAGAATGGTGCAACAAATCTTCTTTCTCTAATAATTAATGAAAGGGCAAAGGTTCCGCGCTTCGCGCGGGCGGGAGGAAACTGAATACAGACAAGGATTAAGAGTCGAGAATGTTACAACGAATTGTCTTCTTTCTCTAATAATTTAATGCAAGGTCAAAGCTTCCACGCTTCGCGCGAGACGGGGGGAAACTGCATTCAAACAAGGATTAATAGTCGAGAATGTTTAATACAACGAATCGTCTTCTTTCTCTAATAATTTAGTTAAACGTTAACCTTCTGCGCTTTGCGCGGGAGGGGGAAAACTGAAATCAGAGAAGGATTAAGAGTCGAGAATGGAACAACGAATCATCTTCTTTCTCTAATAATTTCATTAAACTATAAATGGTCAAAGCTTCCGCGCTTTGCGCGTGAGGGGGAAAACTGAATTCAGACAAGGAATACGAGTCGAGAATGGTACAACAAATCGTCTTCTTTCTCTAATAATTAATGAAAGGTCAAAGCTTCCGCGCTTCGCGCTTAATGGGGGGGGGGAGGGGGGAGAGGGGGAGGGGACACCGAGCTACCCGAATTTGAGTTTTTAAAAAAATATTTTCTCGTTTATTTTGGTGATAAATAACACTTTCACAAAATACATATTATGCTCAAATTGTTGCTCGCTCGCTTCGCTCACTAGCCGAATTGTAAAAACAAGAAAATTACTTTTTCGGATAAGCGCTATAGCACCCCCCCCCCTCCCCCGATGACAATTTCAAAAATTGTACCGGTATGGTGCTTCTAATATGACCTTGAAAAAACGGTCAGCGCAATTTTCAAATTTCCGGCCCCCCCTATTGGAAAATCCTGGATCCGCGCCTGGTACCTTTAATATAGAATGTTTATTTGCGTCCCAAGAACATTGTATGTTCCCTAGAACAGAACTGGGAAGGTCGGTGGACAATGACGCACAATCTGCTCTTTTCAGTCCGAATAATGTTCCGAAATGAACTAATTTTTCCATTATCGTGATTTCCCCAGAAGTGAGGTTTATCGATCCTCTATTTTCAAATGTTCTCTCCACTCTTTAAGAATGGTGATCTTTTTCGCCATTTCCTAATAAAAACACATTATTGTTTTCTTTTGAAAGTCATTCAGAGAGGGGTGGGGTAGGGGAAACACGAATGAGTCTTTTAGTGCCCATTAATAATTAGTTGGCCGTAAGCGTGGTAAGGTGTGAAAAATGCATTGTACTTACCTGTGTACGTAATTTACTGATCATGCGCATACTGGCGTGTTCCATGTAGAGTTTCTTGGAGAGGAGAATGCATTCAGCTCCATTGCTAATGACGGCAAAGCTTGGTTGGGAATCATAAGCCATGTCAGCCAAGCCCTGAATCAAAATTAATAGGTTTTTCATGCTGTAAGAATATTTTGTTTTCTTTACTAATGATCATAATTTATGAGAAATATATAACATGATAGTAAAGACTTTTGAAAAATCAACTCAAGGGCTATGCTAATACCCTATTTATATATCCCAAAGTATAAGGGACAGTTGATTTTTGTTGCGGAGGGCGCTACACAAAATAATTTGGTTGTGAGATATTGACAAACTGAGTGTCAAATTTGAAAGAATATAACATTTAAATGACAAATTCATCATTGTTTGATCAAAATCGGTTCAGAGACGGCTGAAATATCCATAAATATAACCATTTCAGTCTAATATTCACAACCGGCTGGCCCGTGTATAGTTATTATTGATTATTTAACGGTCACCGTATTTTTTTTTTAAAGTGGGGCTGCATTGGTATGATCGTATTCAATTAAATTCACACATTTTGGGGTCTGAAATAACCTTCATTTTAGGTTCTTAAAGGGCACTGGAAGTGTCATGAATAAGAATAAGAGCAATAACCATGCACTTTAAAGGCAATATCGGTCTTAATCAACTATCTCTTTAATTGTTGCGAGAAAAGACAATAATTAAATTTGCATAAAAAACTTACGAATACAGATCCTTTGATAAGCGTCTGGACCCGAACCCATGTAGGTTCCGTGTTTTCATCCACCTATATCGAGAAAAAAAAAGAAAACGAAAGTGAATTCATCAAAACACCAAAGTATTATATAAACCGAATCCATTGTGCAGCAATGCCATGCTTCTTGTACGATTTTTCTGTTATTTATTAGCGTTTAGAGATTTTCTCGTTACATGAGGAAATTTAGCACAGATTTTCAACAAATAGAATTTATTGAGTTCCGTCAGTGATGTCCTATGATTTATAGCCAGCCTCTGGAAGTGTACAAGTATGATAAAAAGTACAAATGCAATTTTAATTGTTTATAATAATGCATATCATTTAAAACTTGTTTAGTATGAACGTGGTTTCCTATTTTTGATATATTATAAGATACTAGATTAACTTGAAAACTCTCCCCTTTCATGTTTGGAATCGAATATAAAAATAAAAATCTAAATAATAATCATGCTCACATCTATGCCTTCGAAGTCGGACCCGCCGATGTCGTCGAGTAAAGTCTTCTTCTTGCCGACGTTCGACTTCTGTTTCTCAGCTTTCTGCTGCACGTTATGTAGAAACAAGATGTCCGCTAAAAAAGAGACAGATAGAGATCGAGAGTGCTTCACTGAATGGATTTAATGGCACAGTCCTATCAAACCGATTAAGATAATCTTAATTAAGACGTAACATTAACATACAGTAATTAAAAACTAAATCATTAAGAAAAACACTCTCGTGATTTAGTTATCTAGGAAATGGTTTTTGAAAGGCATTTAGAAAATGAAGATATGTTTTTTTGTTTAAATCTTCCTTTAACTATACAGTATATTGTGTCTTTACTGTAAATCCGGGGAATATCCAAAATTAATAAAGCAGTGACAATTATCGATACAAATTTCATACTGACAAACACATCAGCCTTAATGGGGGATCGGAGGCGCGACTGGTGAGAGGATCAGAAAAATCACAAAAGCATAATCAATAACTGCAAATAAACGGGGTAGGGTGGGGCGAACACTAAGAACGTGACGAAAGCCGATCCCTGGGAAATCATAATTTGAAATAACAAATCACATTTTTATTCTTCAAGTAATTTTTTGGGAAGGGGTAAGGGAGGGGTGCATGGGCGTGGCCGATCCGTTCCATATCTGGATCCACTAACAATCATACCTATTGGGTTTACTCCTTCCTCTACTCCATTATCCTCGTCATCCTCGAAGAATACACTTGGTACACCCTCCAATGACTTGGTTCTCTTTCTCGACGCCTGAAAATGATTAGATTAACATCGCTTGATTTCATCTTCTCAATCTCAAATTTTAAATGCAACTGGTAATCAAAATATTTAATGTGAAAACTTGGAACGTGGAAGTGGCAGGCTGTAGAAATCTATATAAAAATACTTAACTCACTATTAAACGCCTCACTTTATGATCAACAGAACTTCGAAATTATGGTATATTCTTTCATATGAAGATATCACAAAGAAACTTAAATTTCGAGTGTAGCGAAGGGGTAACGTGATCATTGGTATGGAAAATTGATGTCAGACGTCAGAATACCTTGAGTGAGCTAGGGTAACCCGATATTAAGCCAGTTTTCATTTTATAGTTCTGCCGGGGTTAGACCTGTACTTGTTACTGCGACAATTGCTCCGTGATAATACTGAAACCCTTACCATAACCCAATAACTATCTTTGATGAAATTAAATGACTCTCGGAGAAATAGTCGCAGGAGGAAATTTTGGGTCATCCTTTCCGCCAACATGGCGCTCACCATGTATCAATGTATAGAGTGTAGGGATACTATACAGCGAGTAAAAAAAATCTAATATAAGTCAGTATACTTACAGATTTAAGTTTAGTTGGAGTATTATGATCACCGATTAAACTCTGTGGGTTCGATGGGGTCGTTGATTCCTTGTTTTTTTTGCCGCAGTCGATTGCTTCATCAGCCCACTCATCATCAGTATCGACGTCCCGATCGTCTCTCTTGTTTAAGTTGCCTGATGGTGTCCGTTGTTCTGTATAATTATCATGAAGAAATAATGCAATTTTTGATGAAAAATATCTTGGCTTCAAGTACATAATTATGTTATGCACAGCGCATCTGCGCACGCGCACACTTTACATATTTCAGTTTGGATTTCATTATTGAACCAACACTAACTTATAATACTTCCATTCCAGTCTCAACTATTCTCCGTGTACTCACGATCAAATGTTGGGCCATCTTTATAATTATAATGCTAGTATCGAAAATCATCCAACGACGATGAAAAACGCCATTACTGGCAACAACAACAACAACAACATATCTATCTACTGGTGATGAGGGTATTGACAATGTAGGGCGGTTCAAACTAGCGACTCATAGGGTCGGATGTGTGATTTTTCGATTCTCGAGGTACTTACATTTTGTTATACCCCTCCCCTCTTTTTGTTTTGTTTTGCTTGTCAGTATTTAGGGGAGATCCTGGCACCCTTTCACAATTAAAAAAACTCAGGATCCGCCCTTCGGACCTCCTCATTGAAAATGTACTTGTGCGACCTTCCGTGAAATGCAGCACATGGTTGCTGACAAAACGTCATCCAATAATATATATTTATTTAAATGGTATTCACCTTCTTGATCGCCTGACTTTCTAGAGCCATCTTCGTTGACGTTGAGGTCTTTCATGAAGTTTTCGAACTCCTCTCGTTTCTTACGCTGTTCGAAGTTTTCGATGAGGGTTCCAGCCATGCTCTTGGATGTAAGACGTTGCGACCAACGTTTCTGTTGTTTGCTTGCAGCTTTAACGATTACAAAAACAAGTAAACACGAGGATAGGTTATAGGATGAATTAGAAAAAAAAAAATAATAGTCGAAATAACTCAATAAAATGGAGGAAAAGAATTGCCTTATTTTTATTAAGTAAATATTACCTACGGCATCTTAAGTAGAATTTACTTATTTTGCTGAATAAATTTTTACTCAGTTAAATCGAGTTACATTAACGTAAATAATTTAAGTATTGTAATCATTTTAGATAATTAAAAAAAAGCTATGATAGGATTACATATTGCACGATTTGGTACCCATCTAATCTAACAAGTAACATCCACTAATCATTCACTACTTCTATTTAAGATTTAACCGCTACCACCATCACAAACTATTACATACGCTTCAAATTCGACACATATTGAAAGGCTCCAAATTTTATATATACTTGATCGTAGCATCTTAAAAGGAAAATTGGTTGACAATTTCCTGAAATATCAAGTTTTGATTTGTTTTGAACTGGGTAACAATTAAAAATTGTCTTGTCTTTGCTTAGCCATGTTAAATGAATTAGTAAATGTTTTAAAGTCCTTAAATTTTCATTCAACCACAAAAAAGAATTGTTTTATTTAAAAAAGAGTTTAATTTGGTCTTAATGAATATTCATAAATTATGTAAATATTTCTATTACGCACTGCATCGGTCCTTACTTTAAAAAGATAAGAATAATCAACATAAATTGTTTGAGTAATACGTATAATTTCTGATTTTGAGTTAAAATTACTAACTTAATACAAGCTGAAATTACTTAAAGTTCTTATGTATTTGATTTTACTTAAATATTCCACGTATGTTCTACTAAATTGAAAGTTTGAGTTAGCAAGACTTAAATTTAGTGCGTAAGTGGCAAAACTAATGTTTTCAAGTAAATTCTACATGGAAAAAATACGTAAAAATTACCAATGAACACATTTTTTTTTACAGTGTATAGTGAAGATGCACACCCATAATTGGTAGGAAAATGAGATTAGCGTAACATGTAGATTCCTGACATGGGTGACAGATTAAGTTTGAACATTCAGTTTGATTTCACTGTGGTTCTATGATCGACCCCCAACATACCTTGCAAGACATATTCAGCCTTGCTCTGGTTATAATTATACTCAAACGGCTAAGGCCCGATATTGGGACACATTCGCTTCGTACATGTATATATGCAAAATCTAACTATTTAAAGAATGATCATCGGTATTCAGAGTTTTCATACACAATGATATGCTCCAGAACCATATAACACGATCGCATTTATTTCCGAAAAATCATCTCAACGGTTATTTCAATTCCCTATTGTGTCCCATAGAAATCATGTTCGGATTACGTCACAATTATGTCATTGTGACGTTCGCATATTTCATTAGGTGACACACATGGCTATTGAATTGCCTTTGGTTGATTTTTTTTTTAATAGTTGCGATCATGATATATAAATAATTTAAAAAAGACGCTACTTACCATCCTTATCTGCAGTGCTGTTTCGCCTTGATTTAGGCCTTGCTTTCCGCAACAGTTTCATGACTTGGCAGCTTCCCTGGCAAAGTAAAGTAAATGATATCATTGATTTCCATTGGTAAAAAATAAACATGACTATCGTAATTAGAATCAAAACGAAAACTAAAGTAAAACTACGCATTCGATATACAGTGCGTCCCAGAAAAAACGAAACCGAGAATTATCGATGTTTTATTATAACTTAGTCGTATTTATAATTAATAAATGACACATATTTTGAAAGCTTAGATCCTCCTCTTTCATTTAATGCAACTCATATGATGCATATTTCATGCATGCATGAGTGATTAAAATGAAGTCTTTCGTCTAAGACTGATTGTCAATGAAACGGAGTTAAGTTTTTTGTTAATTCCGTTTGTTGCTACGGCAGGTAGCCAATGAAAACGAATTCGTTTAATAAAATAATGGAAATGCAAGCAATACTTTAAACAAACAGAACTTTGTTATTCCTAGCTCATTTCTCCTGACTGAGGTGTCATAAGAAAGGGCAGAAACTCAACTTTCTAGAAATGAGATTTTCTCTTTGAAATTCAGATACCGCCCGCCAAATGACTTTTTGGTTTCCTCTCTTCAAATTCATTTTAATCACTCATGCGTGAAATATGCATTATACGAGTTGCATCAAATGAAAGATGAGGATCTAAGCTTTACAAAATTAATGTGTGTCATTTATCAATTGTAATTGTGATCAAGTTGAGATAAAACATCGATAATTCTCGGTTTCGTTTTTTCTGGGACGCACTGTATAGATAGTTAGAAAGATGATATGGAAGAAGAAGGGATTTGTTTCATCGATAAAAATAAAAAAGGGGCCAAGGTTTTAGTTTACGTTATTGCACGTTTGGCTACTCGATGGCATTGTGAAGGCTTTATAGAAGCACGCATAGAGTGAAGTAGAATAGTCTTTATAATAGCTTAAAATTAGGAAATTGTAACATCTTATCTTCTTAGTAAAAAAGATATGTAAGTGTTTTACGAAGTTCTTCTTATTATCGTGATCAGCTTGCAATTATTGTGTATAATGGTAATGATAGTAATATTTAAAAATAAGATAATTATAATAATAAAAATAAACAAATTATATTATATTAACAAAAATAATAAGAAAAGCAAAAGGGGACTGCTCCCAGCACGGAAGCAGTTCCCTTGGGGAGGAACCCTCAACCGTACTAGAGACAAGAGTCATGTTTGGATGTGGTAGATTTGTTACATATAGTATTAAACACTTTATATCACAATAATTATGGTTAGTGAATGTTTATCGCACTCATGTAGTCAGACATGGTTCATTTTCTGACATTCTCTCTTAAAATGAACTATATGGAACTGAACGCGACAAAAATTGCATTTGTAACTGATTTTAAAACCCTTTTCAATCGTGAGTGGTAGATTGAACAACAATCAGACAGATTCAATGTGCTACATCCCTACATCAACATAAATGGAAATGTTATTGAGTCTCATACATATTCATAGCCTTTATATGAATATGTAATCAGAACAAAAATCATGCTGCTCCATGACGGTGGGGAATACCCAAAGAACTGAACAGTTCTGTGGAAACTGACCCCAAGCCCAAACATAATTAAGCCAAAAGATGTGTTGCGCCCTCTTCGATATGGCTTAAACAAATCGGGGGGGAAGTGCGTTGAAATCTCTCAGATTGTACTGCCTATTGCTATTGGCTAGACCAGATTTTAATGGATGGATACTTGTTCATATCCCCCTTTAATAGAGAGCAAAAATATATATGGTATAGTGTTTGGAGATATATTATCGATAAGGAGCAGAATTAAGACACCCGAGATCATTACGTGATACATGCAAAATGCATATAGGGGCCGTGATCTGGATACCTTGGCGCAATGAGCATCAAGAATCAAGAATATACTTGTGTTATTATATAAGGCTTTTATACAGCCTCACCTCTCTTATGGAGTAGAAGTATGGGGAGCACTTACAAAAGTAATCTAAATGGTATATTATTTAAGTCAAAAAATGGCAATGAGAGCAATTACATTCAGTCCAGTTAGAACAGAATCCAGAGCTCTTTTTCAAAGTCTAAATATTTTAAATATGAACTTCTTGTATCAACATTTATGTACGATTTGGTAAAATGTGTTTTACCACACTCTTTAGTGGATTATTGTCAGATGATACAGCACAGATATGCAACTAGGAGAAAAGAAAGTGGCTTACTCTATCAACCAAAATGTAAGACAACGCAAGGGCAATTTTGTATTTCGTCTGTAGGAACAAAGCTGTGGAATGATCTCCCAGATGAAATTAGATTAAAAACATCGAGGTTATCTTTTCGGAGACATCTTTCCACCTACACCTGTACCTTCTATGTAAATGACGTGGGCTCAATCCCACCCCCTTCGTTTTTCCTTTTATTTTACTTGTCTTCCTTTTATAGTACACTTGCTTGTTAATGATTATAGCTGCCTTAAGCTTTTACAGGATTTGTGCATGTACGCACATCTTTTCTGTATGATATTATTTTCATTAATACATCCTTTTTATTTTTATGAACACATTGATGATTTTATTTGTTCAAAGATTTGTCTTCTTTCATTATAATGCTTTAACACTTAAATTTTCTCTTTTTCTTTTTTCATTTTAGTATTTACAAAAGTTACATGATACTGTATTATTTTGTTGTATATATATAAATACAAAACAAACAAGTTTTACATTCATATGTATAAACAAATTAACAGAAAAAAAATCTTGCCAAAGAATGGAACTAGGCTCGACTAGCACTTGTGCTAACTTCTAGTTCCCATTAACAACTTCACCTAAATATAGTAATACACATATTTACGTAATAGTATGCAGATGTATGTCTAAATATCGTTTTTAAACCATTACTGTTCAATCGACATTACTCTTATGTTATGTATACATGTATCAGTATTATTTTTTTGCATTGTATGATTGTTCATAATTATGTACTGTCATTATTGTGATGTGTTGTTGTTAATAAATTCAAATTCAAATTCAAATTCAAATTCAAATTCCATACAGTGTGGGCATGCGGGATCCATCCCGGCCGGACACCATCCATATCAACGGTAAAATGAATTTGTAAGATATTTCGTAATGAATCTGGATGAACCACGCTCGCGCGTACAGGTGCTCAGCTCCCCCCCCCTCGCCCCCCCCCAAAAAAAGTGATGAAATTGTAAATAATAAACTCTTTATTTGTATAGCTCCCTCTCAAAAATGATATTACTTTAGTTTCAAAACAATGTTTCTTGACTACAATCGACCGATTTGCTATTCCCGTTTGGAAATTATATCAGAACTGCTTATTCTGAGATTTTCAGGTTTGCAGCTGCCATCCAATTGCCCTTTAGGCGATATTTGAAATATTTGAAATTTACCGGGAGCATCGGTAATTTTTTTTATTATTCAATTTCTCGAAAGTAGAAGTGTTTTAGGGGCTAAATTTTCAAGTGCTTATGATACTTCCACAGGAGTATTCAAATATATCAACATTTTAAAGAATTACTATTTATTCAATTTACAATATTTCCCAAAACGTTGCATTACCTAAGTACAGAAAAAAAGAAAAGAAAAAATTACCAAACATTTTTTTTTTTAATTCACGTCTCGGACGTAAACCCCCCCCCCCCCCAAAGAAAAAAACGAAGAAAAAATCGTCGCATAGGTAATCGTCAATTTTCTTGATTTTCACGTCTCGGACTTAAAAGCAAACAAATTGTTGCATATACACATGTCAATCCTTTGCGTTTGCCTGTCTCTTAGGAGCCTCCGTAAATATTCCTTATAAAGGTATAACCTTTATCAAGGTCAGTCCTGGGTTTTTACTTATACGAAAATAAGAAATAGTTATGGTTTGCTATTTCTTATTTTCTATTTTCTAATATTTGCGCGAGTTTAAAATCCGTATTTGGTTACCTGGCAATTGATTTTGAATGAGTTCCACAAATTACAATAACTGTATTGTTAGCTTAGACAGGCATAAGTGCTTAGTATAAAAGAATACAGGGGTTGCCCGATCGTTATCTTTTTTCAAAATTAATGTTTACCGAAAGATTTCTCGACTTCTTGATCTTCATAAAAAGTCAACTATTGAACGTGATGTAAGTATCAAAAAGACGGTCGTGACACAATGTAGCGTGGTGACATATCCCCCGGGATGAGGGTCCTACTATCATCATAGATTCTTGGAACAATCTCTTTGTTGAATATGACCCGGAACCAGCACTACGTTGCCTGTAACCGCCAAACACACAGCACTGAAGAAATATTTAAGTACCCCAAGTTCATGATACAATGTTAATTAACGGTTACAAAATGTCGATATTTTGTCTTCTTCTCAAAATGTAAATAATACAATTCATGTGATTTGAAGAAGGTTATGATAACGGAAACTATAACAGAACATGTAAATGTTTGTGATTTTTTTTATTTGGGAGGACTATAATAAGAACGGGTATGAAGACGAATTCATGGTGAAAAAACGTTACATTTTCTATAACTGATTGCAGGTAGTAATATTTTATGAATATTCATTAACCCAATGCATGACGATATTTGTAAACATACTTTTTATCCCACAAAACTGAAAATACGTAAAACGCTGATCCTCACTTACAATGCAGAGATCGACCTTTGGCCGTCTAATGCGCTGGGGGTACGCTCGAGCGCACACATGCATGCATAGTCTACTTCTGGACCCTTTTTATGGATTTTTTTTATTCGCCGACTACAAGCGTTAAACTGAGTGATGGCGCGATCCCGAGAACCGGTCCGGAAAAGAACATTGTGGTAAATATGTAAGACTATGTGATAAACCACATGATCTGAAACACCACACTGTGACAATACTGTGAACACAGAGTTTACACATAGTTCAATACATATACCACTGTGGTAAATATGTGTCACACTGTGTTAAATATTTTACGACTTTGTGATAAACCACATGATCTGAAACACCACACTGTGACACCTCCCCATATTTCTGATCACCTCCCCATATTTGTTATTTCCCCTACAATTCAGTTACTTAAACATGAGTCCATGAAGTATATATACATTCGGAAAGAAACGGATGCTAATATTCAGAGCTTTCGGGCGGACTTAGCATCAGAATCTTGGGTTGATGTATTTAATTTAGTAGTTGCAAATGATGCTTACGATATATTTTTGAATAAATTAATGTATTATTACAACAAAAATATACCTTTAGTTCGAATTAAGTTAAATAAAAAAAAGGCTAAGAAACCATGGACAACGAGGGGCATTTTAAGATCGATTGCGACTCGCAATCGATTATATAAGAAAGCGTTAAGAAGTAAAGATCATATTGATTTAGATAAATATAAAAAATATAGAAATAAGTTAACATCTATTATTCAGCTATCCCGCAAATTATATTACTCAAATAAAATTGCGAGTACTCAAAATAATAATTCTCTTTGGAATATTATCAAAGACATTACGGGTAAGAAAAAACATATTAATACAACCATTAATGTTGATGGACAAGACATTAAAAATTTGAATGAATGTGCTTATTATTTTAATGAGTACTTTGTTAATGTAGGTCCAACATTAGCCTCTAAGATAGATGCTGGCAACAATCATTTTTCTCAATATCTTTTAGAACCCTCTGAAAATTCATTATTCTTTACTCCCACAACAATTCATGAGGTAGTTAGTATAGTTCAATCACTGAAATCAAGCAAGTCATCAGGACCAGATGGGTTAAGTATGAATCTCATTAAGCAAATAATACACTTTATTGTTTCTCCATTGGTTCATATATGTAACATTTCTCTCTCTACTGGTTCCTGTCCTAACTTATTAAAAATTGCTAAGGTTATACCGATTCATAAAAAAGATGACCCATCTAAACTTCAAAATTATCGTCCCATATCATTATTATCAAGTATTTCAAAGGTTTTTGAAAAATTGGTATATAAAAGATTGATTTCTTTTTTGAATGATCACGATATTTTGATTCCTAACCAGTTTGGATTTAGGAAAAATCATTCAACTGATTTTGCTTTAATTAAACTTTGTGATAAAATAATTGAATCTCTCGCAAATAAGAAGCATGTTATAGGTGTTTTTATGGATCTGAGTAAGGCCTTTGATACCATTGATCATACAATCTTACTTCATAAACTAGAACACTATGGTATCAGAGGCCTTGTTCTATCCTGGTTTGAGGACTATCTTAAAAATAGAACACAGTATGTTTATTATCATTATAATAGTTCCTCAAAATTGAACCTCACATGTGGAGTTCCTCAAGGCTCCATCTTAGGCCCGCTCTTATTTTTGATTTATGTAAATGATATAATAAAATCATCAAATATTCTAACTTACATTCTTTTTGCCGACGATACAAATATACTTTACTCACACAAAAGTATTGATACACTTGTTGATACTGTAAATCATGATTTGTGTAATATTTCAATATGGTTTAAATGTAATAAATTATCCTTAAATATAAGTAAAACTAATTTTATCCGTTTTAGAACTATTAACTCCCAAGACCAACCACAATGTAATTTGTTTATAGATGGTTTATCCCTGGTAGAAAAACAATCAACGAAATTTTTAGGAGTTATTATTGACTCAAATTTGTCTTGGAACGAACACATTCATAACATAAATATTTTGATATCCCGGAATATTGGTATTTTGTATAAAATGAAATGTTTGATAAATGATAGATCTTTGTTTATTCTTTATAATACTTTAATTTTACCATATATAACATATTGTAATATTATATGGGCAAACTGTAGTAAAACTAAAATAAACTCAATATTTCTTTTGCAGAAGAGAGCAATTCGTATTTGTACACACTCTAACTATCTTGCAAATTCGAACCCGTTATTTAGTCAATTAAAAACATTAAAGGTTTCTGATATACATACGCTCCAAACTGCCATTTTTATGTATAAGTACACTTCCAAAACTCTTCCAGCATCTTTCTTAAACTTTTATTTATTAAATGTAAACGTACACTCATATTTAACTCGACATGCTCATGATTACCATCTTAATAATCCCAAACTTAGTTTAGCCCTACGATCAATTAGACACCATGGACCAGATATTTGGAATAACTTACCGAACCATATTAAAACTAGGACCTCCCTTTATTCTTTTAAAGCTTATATGAAAGCATATTTGTTAACTCAGTATAGTTTACTAGATCTTACATAAAAAAAAAAAAAAAATTTAAATCTAATTTGTTACGTCTTGAATTGTTCTGTCTTTGTCAACAGAAATGGACCCTGCATACATTTTAATATTATCACCCGTAACTGAAACCTACACACAATTAATATCACGGTATTAGTCTCTTTTTGTTCCACCAAGCTAAATTTTTTGCACCTTGCACAAATGCACTTCTCAACACGAAATATTTCACTAAATTTGTTTTGTTATTTTCACTCAAAATTAATTCAGCCATGCTCACTTTTAATCACTTCACTTATATCTTATTTAACATTGAATACAATGCAGTTGCATGGGTTGTTCTTTTATTTAGTTAACTCGGCAGAGGCCACGGTCATGTTCAAGCATTTACGCTTACGACATGTGGTCTCCTGCTTTTTCCTTTTGTAACAGTATGAAACTTTTATTTAAACTAGAAACAAACTTTGTCAAATTTACATGTTATTCATTATATTCATTTGTATATTTCTTTGTATTGATATGAAAAAGTGGAAATAAAACAAACAAACAAACAACAATACTGTGAACACAGAGTTTACACTCAACCGGGACAATTACTTCTGGGTTTACTTCTTCAACGCGAGTGTGCAGCAACCACTGTTGGCATGGACGACCCTATCGTGATGACAGACCAACACCCTTCAATGTCACATGTACAGCCCAAGACTCCCATCCGAGCTCCAACAGACAACAAAAAGAAAATGTACAACCACAGCCAAGTCGCCTATAAATTATAAGAAGCCCAGGTCTGTCCGAGTTTAGGTCATGCAACCGCGCCGATTTATGTCAACTTACAGAAATACAGAATAGCGAGCAGCGTGACACCGTGTGAGATATGTCTCCGTCGTGTTGTCAGATATACTCTGACTCTGAGAGTTTTCCTCTCAGAATCAGTTAGCCGAATCTCAAGTTTAACATATTTATGTCAAGGCAAATACATCCAAATGTATACATGTACACATAATAGACACCACCGTTTTGTGTTATTTTGATTTTCAACGTAAGTGGAAACAGGAGTTTGACCTTGACAATATTGTATGGAGTTCGTATTATCTTCTTCCCTTTAATTCAATTGTTGATGTTTACATGAGGCGGTTTTAGTTCAAGATACTGAATAGAATTCTTTATATGAAAGATGCTTTGTTAAGATTTAAATCAGTTACAGATAACTTATGTAGGTCTACATTCTGTAATAACAGTGTAGAAACGATTATACATATATTTTGTTACTGTATTCATACAAACGTAATATGGTCTAAACTTGAGTATTGGTTGTCCTGTAATAATGTTCTTATTAAGTTTAGAAATCAAAATAAGTTGTTTGGGTTTCACAGTAATAATAACAGTACCCTAAACTGTATTATGTTTATAGTCAGGAAAGAAAATTTTGCAGCCGAATGCAAAAAGTGTGTGCGAGTTTTTGAACACATAATATCAGCGATAAAGTGTTATTTTGACATGGGAAAAGTATATCTGTAAAACAAATCTGAAAGAAAAGAAATTTATGAAAAAGTGGTTACTTTCTGCAAGATGTTTCTGATTGTTTATTTCTTCTAAAATCATTTTGCCAACTAAATCTGTGATATTAAAAAAAAAAGTGAACTTCAACTGATATCTATATTTCTTATCATATTTTGAATGGCCAAGAATATTATTTTGAAATTCTGCATGTAAAATTCAATTCTTGTATACATAATAATGTGAACGATATTATTTGATAAAGGATCCCTATGGAAGGGGGGGGGAATGAATGGTGTGAGATTGGCAGAACTTGAAGAAGAAAAAAAGTAGTAAGTGAGTTGCACAAGCTGACAAAATAAAATAGAGATAGAAGATTAAGGGATTTAAGTGGGAATGCTAATTCACAAGTGATACGAGATAGAGGATGAAAGTGTAGAACTAGACAATGATGTGAAAAGAACTAAACAAAAAGTACATGTTTATCATGTCAAAAAGTACGTCCTGAATATATGTTTTTTTCACACAATAATTTGAGAGGCAATGCATCATGTAAACAATTTAAACATCATAAAAAGAAATTTGTGCTCCATATTAATTTCTAGTCATTAGTAAGATGTGATAATCTCACAAATGTGTAATCAGAGCCTCAATTGAGACAAAATATAAGACAGTCAAGAAAGAGTCGACTGACAATATAGCAATCATGCGCATGAATTTTTTGTTTTCATTTAAAAAAAAATTCTTTGAACAATAACAATGCTTTCTGGTAAAAACGTTTCCAATCAAATAGAAAGAGCGTTAATTTAGCTGGCAATAATAGCAATTAATACACATTAATCGGTTACTTTATATTTCAAAGAAACAAGTCTTCTTTAAACAATGACAAATAATTTGTAGATAATCAACATTGATTAAAGACCCTTTCCAATCAAGAAAGAGTATGATTCAGCTGGAAAACAGAAAGATACCCGCCTATATAACGTCTTGAGCTCAGTTGCTGAAAAAAAGTAAACAAAATTATACGATCTCCGTCAGCCGTAATTGCAATGCAATACCTCAAAGCAAAGATTACTTCTGTAGCTCCGGGTTTGAATATCAAAAGGGTAACGAAAGCGACCGAAATGGCAGTAAATCTATTTCAAAATAGGTTGGACTTCGAAGAGCATTACACAAAACGTATGACGTTGTATGGCTTCTAAAAGCAGAGTTCGAGTTCCCCCCCTCCCCCCTCCCCCGCCCCCCCCCCCCCATAACATGGGCATTTGTGCGAAGGGCGAAAAAGGCTATTTGCGATGAGGACGAAGACAAAGCATTTTAAAAATCAAACATATACCGGAAAATAATCCTAGTAGGCCTACATAGCCTTAAAGGGGTCTCTACTGGGATTGCCGAATCGGAAACTTTTTTTTTAAATCAACATAATTATATAGACTGATTTTCTTTTTCTGAACTTTTCGATTCTCATAAAGTAAAATGTTATGATGCAAAGTATCAAAAAGACGGTCGAGAAGGTTACATATAGCGAGCTGAATTCCCTTGACATGTAGGAGATGTTCACACGTTCTCGGTCGGTTGTCCCACTCACAAACGTTTCTTGACAGGCTGATCTGGCCATGTACGAACATGTGGGCGGGCGTGTACCAGTAGAGAAACTATGGCAAATCTTCTTCCTTTTCGCCAAGGCATGACCCGGCGCCGGAGAGCAACACTACATGACCTCTAACCGCCAATTGCATGGATCCGGAATGACAGTTATGTATCCCAAGTCCATGGTATGAAGTTGATTCACGGTTACAAAATGTCGAGATTATTTTTCTCATAATCCACAGTCTGCAGTTCATGCAATTTAGTAGAAGAGTCTTGATGACGGAAACTATAAAATAACAATTAATTTTTATGAGCTCAGATTTGTAAGAAATGCAATAAGGACATGTACATTTTGAATTAATGATGAAAAAAGTAGAGTTTTCAATAATCGATTGCTGTACAGTGTATGTTATGAATATTCATAAACCCAATGCATGGTCGTTGGCTCGTTGCAAACACTGCGGATTTACTGCTGATGCGGACAAAATTCTTGTTTATCTATCTATCACCCTTGAAAACAAACAAGGAACTGTAAATATACTAGAAAATAAGTGACTTATCAGGAACGTGTTCATTTAGAACAGTCATTCGGCTAAAATGAGAGGCGTGTAAGATAATCGTTATTTATTATTAAAATATAAGTTCGCATAATTTATCTACTACATGTAGCCACAAAAAAGGCTAAAATGTCCATCCCTTAATGTGGCTAGAAACCACAGCTTGTGTGAGGTACGACCCCTGGACACCCTGTCCCCGTCTTTCCAGTCAGTCTGCAGTCCGTATGCAAATGAGGTATAATGAGAGCCTAAATGCCGAATCTCCTTTAAGCAGTCTCGTAAACAGTGAGGTTTTACAGGATTTGTTAGGCTTGTAACAGACATATTGTGTAGCATTTGATATTCACTTTCCATTTGATGGTTTAACATTTTGATTTCCATACTCTATGTTTTGCATCTCATTTACACTTCAACTCATGACCTCCATTGTCCTCTCCCTTCTCCATTTTTTTTGTGTGGAACGAATAAACTATGATATGCTTAATAAATCAACAATAAATTAAAGTGATGCAGCTCATTTTCACTTTGCATATATTATGTATACGTGTGATAAACAAAAATCAACAACAATATAAGGAACGTTTTAACTTTGCCTGAATTTCATGCTGCATGTTCTATTTCAAATGAATTTGATTTTGAGGCATAGTGAACATGATAATTGAAAATGTGATGTCACAATTATCGGGGTAAATTTGATTGATCCAATATCAAAATCTTTCGTAGTTTCGATTCCTTATCTGATAATATGAAAACATGACAACATAACGTACATTGATAAAAAAAATGAAGTAAATACTTTTATAGAAACTGAACAAATCCACGTATTGTAAAGAAAAACATTGAATTTGGGAATATAAAAAGAAAATTTGCCCAAAGATTCGTCTGAGCGTTTGAATGACTAACCTGAAGAAAGCTTTTACATTTTGCTGTGGATTTAGTACACTGAGTTAATTAATCAACAGCCATGAAGATTCGTGTGTAATCCTAGAAATATCAAAATATCATCTTCTTGAAGTCCAGTTTCGAATATCTATCTCCCTCTTTTTTGCTACTTCGTCTGTATTCCTGTCTCCCCTTCTCTTTCTTTCTATACCCCTTCTGTCAAATGACCCCCTCTCTTTCCCTTATCATACTTAATAATAATGCCCATTAGCCTTTCTCTCTGTTTCTCCCCCACCCCTCTTTGTCCCCCTCTATATTTCTCTCCATCTGTCTCTCTATCTTTCTTTTTCTCTTTCTCTTTCCCTTCCTCTCTCTCCATCTGTCTCTCTGCCTCCCCTCCCTCTTTCGCTTTTTTTCTTTCTCTCTCTCTCTCTTTCCCTCATATTATTACTGTGGTATAGTACAACCAACAAGGGGCACTTGTTTAACGGTAATTATCGCTCTTTTCCCGTGTTTTATTTTGATTCTCATAACTTGGTCGAACTAGAAAAAGGCCAATATTCGCAGAGATATAGACGTACCCTATCTTTTTGTTCATTATGTTCTAGGTTATGCCCGTATAGCATGGGTCATACCTACTACACTTAGGTTCATTTATGCCAGTATTAAAGTGCAAACGTATAGAATTGGACAGTAATTTCTGAAGAAAAACAAGATTTTATACATATTCTTGCCAATCTAAACGTTGCAATCGCTATATTATGTTGAACTTTGTTTGAGTAGCCTTTGTGTATATTTTAATCAATCATTAATAATTGCCTGTTCATTATGAAAGGTAATATCAAATAAAAATGACATCTCACCAACTAGGCATAATTGGCATGGTAAACGGTTTAGTTAGTGTAATTAATATAATGTACATGTTTTCATTTTATTCTAACTAAAATATCTCCAGGCTATGTAAATTAGATGTTTACTACACACTTTCTTCAAATCAAAGAGACCAAATGTTTAAACTTGGAAGAAGAAAACACATTTTATTGATTTTCCAAACTTTGGCACTATTGTCATCATGCATATACAATTTGTACACATATTAATTACAGATAAAAAGATATATATTCACAATATTCACAAACAATTTCTATGTAGAGTCACAAGAAACCATCTTATACTATTTACAATCCTGGTGAGTGGGATTTCTTTTTTTATTATCAATGAAATCATTAACCATTTCCTGGAAATGAATGTACCTGAATTTATGAAAGTCATATACGATGATATCTTTTTGTTAATCTTTTCAGCAAGAATCCGTAGACCTAGACAGTAATATATTCTGGAGCACTCCTTGGATTTACGGAAGTTTGCAAACCTATAAAGTATATTATGTGCGATACGTTTGCATAGTAAGACACTGATTCATTCACATTCAAGAGTCACGCTGTATCAAGAAAGATACAAATCTTATTATAAATTCATATTATTTAAATGGCTTTGTCAAATCGCAGGATTCTAAACACGGAGAATGTGGGTGTAAAGCTCAACTATGAAATCCGTTGAAGATAACTGTGGTTTGATCATATTTTTCGATCGGATATTCGTAAAGTAGAGAAGAAAAAAAAATAATAAAAACAGTATTGTTGTGCTATCGTTGTAAACACTGGCTACTCATTTCTGTGTAGACCTACTGGACGGTATGATCTACACGATGGGGAAAGAAGGAGAGTGTGGGGGGGGGGGGGGGGTGGGGCATCCTGCATCAAATGCGAGCAAGCCAAGCATACAAGTCTTACACTAAAATTCACGATGGACCAATATCATGTTATCTGAATCTTGTTGCTCTGTCTCTCGATTTGCTCTCTCGCAGGGTACCTTTCAAAGTGTCAGTCTTGTACAGGTCCCATTTGAGTTTGACCTCTAACCCCATCTGGAGTTCCTCTTCCGGTGGGTACCGCTGGTACTGTAGCAACAAGAAGGATATATCATCGATTTATTGTTCTATGCAACTATTAAACAGATTAGCCAAAAATACGTTTTAATATTATTCAACAGAAGACGAAGAGTAATACCGATTCATGCATAAATCAGGTGATATCCCAGCAAACACAAAACGTTTGCAAAACATTCACCGCCCGTTTGATATAGAATGTTTTTTTGCGTCCCAAGAAAATGTTATGTTCCCTAAAACAGAACACTGGGAAGGTCGGTGGACAGATGAGGCACAATCTGCTTTTTTCAGTCCGAATAATGTTCCGAAATGAACTATTTTCCCATTTCGTGATTTCCCCAGAAGTGAGGTTTATCGATCCTCTATTTTCAAATTTTCTCTCCACTGTTTAAGAATGGTGATTCTTTTCGCCATTTCCTAAATAAAAACACATTATTATTTTCTTTTAAAAAGTCATTCAGAGAGGGGTGGTGTAGGGACAACACAGATGAGTGTTTTAGTGCCCATTAATAATTAGTTGGCCGTAAGCGTGGTGAGGTGCGAAAAGTGCCTTACCTGTGTTCGTAATTTACTGATCATGCGCATACTGGCGTGTTCCATGTAGAGTTTCTTGGAGAGGAGTATGCACTCAGCTCCATTGCTGATGACGGCAAAGCTTGGTTGGGAATCATAAGCCATGTCAGCCAAGCCCTGAATCAAAATTAATAGTATTTGCATACATCTTTACTAATGATCATATGAGAAATATATTACACGATCACAAAGACTTTTGAAAAATCAACTCAAGGGCTATGTTTAATACCCTATTGTATTATTCCAACGCTAATGAAATTGTTGCTAGTAAGGACAATAATTAAATTCGCATAACAAACTTACGAATACAGATCCTTTGATAAGCGTCTGGACCCGAACCCATGTAGGTTCCGTGTTTTCATCCACCTAAATTGAAAACAAAACAAAACGAAAGTGAATTCATCAAAACACCAAAGTAATATATATTACCATGCTTGTTATTTATTTGCGTTTAGAGAAATGTTCGCATTACATTAAGAAATGTAGCGCAGATTTTCAACAAAAAGAAGTTAATTTAGTTCAGTTAGTGTTGTCCTATGATTTATAGCCATTAGCCAGCCTCTAGAAGTGTACAAGTATGATACAAAGTACAAATGCAAATTATGATTGTTTATATATATATAAATCATTTAAAACTTATTTAGTATGAAAGTGGCTTCCTAGTTTTGATATAAGAAACTAGATTAACTTGAAAAACATCCCCTTTCGTGTTAAGGATCGAATATAAAAAAAAAATTATAATCATACTCACATCTATGCCTTCGAAGTCGGACCCGCCGATGTCGTCAAGTAAAGTCTTCTTCTTGCCGACGTTTGACTTCTGTTTCTCAGCTTTCTGTTGCACGTTATGTAGAAACAAGATGTCCGCTAAAAAGAGATAGAGATCAAGAGTGCTTCACTGAATGAATTTAATGGCACAGATATCAAACCGATTAAATCATCTTAACTAAGACATAACATTAACATACAGTTATTTAAAAACTAAATCAATAAGAAAAACACTCTCTTGATTTAGTTATCTATAGGAAATGGTTTGTGAAAGGCATTTAGGAAATGAAGATATGTTTTTTGTTTAAATCTTCCTTTAAACTATATTGTGTATTTTCTGCAAATCCGGGGAATATCCAAATTAAAAAACGCAGTGACAATTATCGATACAAATTACAAATTTCATACTGACAAACACATCAGACTTAATGGGGGATGGGAGGCGCGACTGGCGAGAGGAACAGAAAAATCACAAAAGCATGATCAATAATTGCCAAATAAACGGGATAGGGTGGGGTGAACTTTTTTAACATGACGAAAGCCGATCCCTGGGAAACCTATCGTTGAAATAGCAAATCACATTTATATTTTTCAAGTAAGGAACTTTTTATGGTAAGGGGTGAGGGGGGATGGGCGTGGCCGATCCGTTCTATATCTGGATCCACCTACAATCATACCTATTGGGTTTACTCCTTCCTCGACTCCATTATCCTCCTCATCCTCGAAGAATACACTTGGTACACCCTCCAGTGACTTGGTTCTCTTTCTCGACAGGTACGCCTGAAAATAATTAGATTAACATCGCGTGATTTCATTTTCTCAATCTCAAATTTTAAATGCAGCTGGTAATTTAACATTTTTAACGTGAAAACGTGAAACGTGGAAGTGGCAGACTTTAGAAATCTATGTAACAATACAGAACTTATTATTAAACACCTCGCTTTATGATCAACAGAACTTCGAAATTGTGGTCTATCCTTTTGTATGAAGAAACAGATATCATAAAGAAACTTAAATGTTGAGTGTAGCGAAGAGGTAACGCGATCAGTGGTATGGAAAATGGGTGTCAGATGTCGGAATACCTTGAGTGGGGGTAACCCAATTATTATTAAGCTAGTTTTCATTTGATAGTTCGGCCGGTTGTAGACCTGTACTTGTTCCTGTGACAATTACTCCGTGACAATATTCTACACTGACATAATTAACGTAAACCCTCACACCAACACAACATAACATATCTCTAATTCTATATCTAATCTAAAACCCTACTGAAACCATAACCTAATAACTATATTTGATGAAATGAAATGACTCTCATAGAAATTGTCGCAGGGGGGAAATAATGTCGGGTCACCCTTTCCGCCAACATGGCACTCACCATGTAACAATGTATAGAGTGTAGGGATGCTATACAGCGAGTAAAAAAATGTAATTTAATACAAGTCAGTATACTTACAGATTTAAGTTTAGTTGGAGTATTATGATCACCAATTAAACTCTGTGGGTTCGATGGGGTCGTTGATTCCTTGTCGTTATTGCCGCAGTCGATTGCTTCATCGGCCCACTCATCATCAATATCGACGTCCAAATCGTCTCTCTTGTTTACGTTGCCTGATGATGTCCGTTGTTCTGTATATCATTGAGAAATAATGCAGTTTTTGATGAAAAATATCTTGGCTTCAAGTACATTAATTATGTTATGCACAGCGCATCTGCGCACTCGCACAAAATACAGATTTCAGTTTGGACTTCATTATTGAGCCAACACCAACTTATAATACTTCAATTCCAGTCTCAACTATTCTCCGTGTAGGCCTACTCGCGATCAAATATTGGGCCATCTTATAAGAAGAATGCCAATATCACGTCTAACAACTGGTGACGAGCTAGGGTATTGAAAATGTAGGGCGGTTCGAACTAGCGATTCATAGCATCGGATGTGTAGTTTTTCGATCCACGAGGTACCTACATTTTTTAATACCCCTCCCCCTTTTTTTGTGTGTTTGCTTGTCAGTATTTAGGGGAGATCCCGGCACCCTTTCACAATTTAAAGAAACTCAGGATCCGCCCCTTCGGACCTCCCCATTGCAAAATGTACTTGTGCGGGCTTTCCGTTAAATGTCGACGATTTGCAGCACGTGGTTGCTGACAAAATGTTATCCCCCAAAAGAATTTTAAAATAGTATTCACCTTCTTGATCGCCTGACTTCCCAGAGCCATCTTCGTTGACGTTGAGGTCTTTCATGAAGTTTTCGAACTCCTCTCGTTTCTTACGCTGTTCGAAGTTTTCGATGAGGGTTCCAGCCATGCTCTTGGATGTAAGACGTTGCGACCAACGTTTCTGTTGTTTGCTTGCAGCTTCACCGATTAAAATACAAACAAACAACGGGATAGGTTATAGATTAGGATGAATTAGACAGTCAGAGAATACAATGAAGATGCACTCCCAGATATGGTAGGAATATGCAAGCGCGTAGCCAGGATTTCATTTTAGGGGGGCGGTAGTGAGCACGCGAAGCGTGCGAATCACTTAAAGAGCGCGCATAGCGCGCTCCCTAGGGGGTGGGTCAAGGTTTTCCCCCTCCCGCGCGAAGCGCGAAAGCTTTGGAAGAAGACGATTCGTTGTACCTTTCTCGACTCATAATCCTTGTCTGAATTCAGTCCTCCCCTCCTGCGCATAGCGCGGAAGCTTTGACGTATTTTTAGACAAAGAAGACGATTCGTTGTACCTTTCTCGACCCTTAATCCTTATCTGTATTCAGTCCCCCTCCCGCGCGGAAGTTTTGACGTTTCATTACTTTTTAGAGAAAGAAGACGATTCGTTGTACCTTTCCCGACCCTTAATTCTTATGTGTATTCATTCCCCCACTTTCGAAGCGCGGAAGCTTTGACGTTTCATTAAATTATTAGAGAAAGAAGACGATTCGTTGTACCGTTCTCGACTCCTTTTTTCCTTTTTCTTCCTTCGTTCTCTTACTTTTTTTCTTCTCTTTCTCTCTCTTTTTCTTTTGGCCGGCGTTTTTTTTTGGGGGGACGACTGCCCCCACCGCCCCCCCCCCTGGCTACGCGCCTGGGAACATGAAATTAGCGTAACATGAATATTCCTGACATGGGTGATTCTGTGTCTCGTATGACGTAATAATGACATTCGTTCATTTCATCCAAAAAATTAAACTCTTTTGATAATTATGATTGTTGGCTAATGGTTCGTTTTGGTATCACTAGCATTGTAAAATGGTCACACTAAGATATTTTTCATTCCATTTAGGATAAAATAAATGGAAAAAGAGACGTTTTAAGTTGTCGTATCTATTATGACAATTGCAGCTAATCTGAACTCTGGTCATGGATTTACAATTTGAAATGGAAAAGCATTGAAATGAATCACAATTTTTTCACAATGTAGCAGATGGGTTGTCTGCACCAATGAAATGTAGATAAACTAACCAAATAAATCGGTAAAATAAAGCACAACTACATGTTCAGTGTCCTCTTTCTTTGCTAATTTCTCAGCTATTATACATTTGTGGGGGGGGGGGGGTTTATTCTTCTTTTAAAACTTTTATTTATCGAATAATTTATACATGATAACAATAATCATAAAAATCACTGCACAAATTACAATAGGTAAAAACAGATGAAAAACGTCAAACAATACAGAAATAGTGGGTAACACTTTCTTTTCTACAGTGTATATCATAGGATTATAATCAAAATACTTCTTCCATCACAGGGGGCGCTATTATACAGTTTATACAAGAACTGTTTGGCAGATTATGCTTGAACATTTAGTTTGATTTCATTGTGGTTCTATGAGGTAATGTTTTCCGTCATAATAAGACCCCTAACATACCTTGCAAGACATATTCAGCCGTGCTCTGGTTATAATTATACTCAAACGGCTAAGGCCCGATATTGGGACACATTCGCTTCGTACATGTATAATGCAAAAGCTTGCTATTAAGAGAATGATCATCGGTATTCAGAGTTTTCATAATAATGATATGCTCCAGAACCATATAACACGATCGCATTTATTTCTGAAAAATCAACTCGAGGTTAATTTCAATACCCTATTGTGTCCCATAGAAATCATGTTCGGATTACGTCACAATTATGTCATTGTGACGTACGCACATTTTATTAGGTGACGCACATGGCTATTGAATTACCTTTGGTTGACTTTTTCGAAGGTGTTGCGATCATGTTAATATATTATCAATACTTTAAAAAAGACACTACTTACCATCCTTATCTGCAGTGCTGTTTCGCCTTGATTTAGGCCTTGCTTTCCGTAACAGTTTCATGACTTGGCAGCTTCCCTGCAAAAGTACAAATAAATAATATCATTAATATTAATCGGAATGTGGAAATATGACTATCGCAATTATTAATATCAACGGATTTGGTATCAAAACAAAAACAAATAAAAAGAACTCGGCATTCGATATATAGAAAGTTAAAAAGATGATAAGGAAGAAGGAGGGATTTGCTTCATCGATAAAAAATAAAGGAGCCAATGTTTTAGTTTACGTTATTGCACGTTAGGCTACTCGTTGGCATTGTGAAGGCTTTAATGGTAGCACGCATAGAGTGAAGTAGAATATTCGTAGGTTAAATGAGGAAACTGTAATATCTTGTCTTCTTAGTAAAAAAGATATCTAAGTATTTTCAAAAGTTCTTCATATTAAATCGTGATCAGCTTGCAATTATTGTGTAACTTTTTATGCGTGGAAGTGGGACCATACAAATAAATGTGAAAATGTTGAAATGGATAGTTTACGCAATCAGTAAAAGGTCGAGATTATTTCGAAGAATTAATGGTGATAATAATAATAGTAGTAGTAGTAGTATAAAATTAAAAGTAATAGTGGTAATTATAATAATAATCGAAAATAATATCGCTAGTGACATTCGTGTGTCTCACAATGTATAGGGATCTAAAAGATCACGACGTTTCCTGTGCCGCTGCTACACTTCGTCAGGTGATAAAGTATATTGTAAGCAAGCGTGTTTTATACTTTTATAGCATTATAATAATATTAATGATAATACTAATAATAAAAAATGATAAGAAAATAAATAATGATAATGATAGTAATATTTAAAAATAAGATAATAATAAAATAAAAAAATTATATTATATTAACAAAAATAATTTAAAAAAAAGCAAAAGGGTACTGCTCCCAGCCGCCAGCACGGAAGCAGTTCCCTGGGGGAGGAACCCTCAACCGTACTAGAGACAGGAGACATGTCTCAACTGACGATTGGATTCGGTTGATTTGTTATATATAGTATCAAACACTTTATATCGCAATAATTATGGTTAGTGAATGTTTATCGCACTCATGTAGTCAGACATAGTTCATTTTCTCTTAAAATGAACTATAAAACTGAATGCGACAAAAATTGTATTTGTAACTGATTTTAAAACCCTTTTCAATCGTGAGTGGTAGATTGAACAACAATCAGACAGATTCAATGTGCTACTTCAACATAAATGAAAATTGCATTGAGTCTCATACATATTCATAGCCTTTATATGAATATGTAATCAGAACAAAAATCATGTTGCTCCATGACGGTGGGGAATACCCAAAGAACTGAACAGTTCTGTGGGAATACCCAAAGCCCGAATATAATTAAGCCAAAAGATGTGTTGCGCCCTCTTCGATATGGGTTACACAAATCGGGGGAAGAAAATAGAAAGGATGAGAAGAAATTAGCTGGGGACCGAGGTACACTCACATATCATTTTAGAAAGTGGGACAATTTAGAATAACTTCGTGCAGAATAGATAAAATAAGGAAAGCGAATAGAAGCAATGAAATGGACATGGCTGATATAATGGTCGAGATTCCCACAAAATGTAGGCATGTTTTAAGTGGGTGTCTGTGCACGTGTGTGTATGTGTGTATGTAAGTATTTTTCTTTTTTTCATTTTTTTTTCTTCTCTTAAATGTCTTTTTGTGTTCATGCCTTTTTCATGCATGCATGTTTCATCCTTTAGTTGATGTAAATAGCAAAAGTTCATTTGTATTATTTAGATGTGAATGTAAAATCATATTCTATATAATAATATTAACATGCAGATTATTTTATGTATTGATTTTGTTATTGTTTGTGAAAAAGCAATGGAGAAAATGAAATATCATTGGAGAGAGGAGGAAAAGGAAAAAAAACTTGTCAAATGTGGTCTAGCGCCATCTTTTGTTTAAAACATTATAGGAGTGTCTTGAACACTGATGTAAGTATCGATGTAAATAGTAAAAGTTCTTTTGTATTACTTAGCTGTGAATGTAAAATCATATTCTACGGAATGATATTAACATGCAGATTATTTTATGTATTGATTTTGTTATTGCTTGTTATTATAAATTTTGTTCTTGTTTGTGAAAAGCAATGGAGAAAATAAAATATCATTGAAAACAAAAAAAAAATTGAAATCTCTCCGATTGAACTGCCTATTGGCTAGACCAGAATTTAATGGATGTATATACGGTATGGTATAGTGTTTGGAAATATACTATGCAATAAGGAGCAGAGTTAAGACACCCGAGATCATTACGTGATGTTTTCAAATTAAAACTAAAAGGGGCCGTACTAAATACCTTGGCACAATGAGCATGAACAATTACATACATGGGCTTGCGGGAGTCATCCCGGCCGGACGGACGGACACCATCCACAACAATGATAAAATGAATTTGTGAGATATCTCTTAGGTGAACTAGATAAAACATTAATAGGTATTACACAAGTTCACACATTCTTTTTTTTCATTGAAACAAACAAAAATTGTACTAACCGCCAACTATTATTGATCCGCGGTCAATTTCTAAAAAACTAACCTAACTACGAACTTCAACCTATACCCGACACCAAAATCATGCACAAATCTGAGTCTAAACCCAAAACTCTAACCTAAAACCACATTGTATTCCAATAGGTGCCTAATGAAGTAATCCTTAAATATTTCTTATAAGGGTATAGCCTAACTTTTAATTATCGAGCTCATTCTTGGGTTGTAATTTATACGAAAATAAGAAATAGCAAGGTTTCTTATTTTCTAGTTTCTAAAACTTTTGCGAATTTAAACCCCGTATTCGATTTTATGACGATTGATTTTTTAATGAGTTTTACAATATTGTTAGCTTTACAAAGACAGATGTTTTCTTTCCATGCTTCAGTGGTCTTATGCTTTTCATTTTTTAAACCGGTGGTTTTTGCAGGGATTCCCAAATTAACGTTTACCAATTAATTTCTCATTAAAAAGTAAAGCTTATGTATTAACAACAAAAAAGACGGTCGAAGAGGTACATGTAGCGTGATGACTTCTATTGACAGCAAGCTCACCTTGGACATTCGGTCTTCTGCCTACATTCCAAAAATGAGCATTGCTGCCAATGGACATCCCGGCCGGATCCACACTACATGGCATATAACCGCCGTAAGCTATGCATAGGCAAACTAGTTATGTACCCCAAGTCCATGATACAAAGTTGATTGATGGTTACAAAGTGTCGATAATAATCTTCTTCTCGAAATTCATAGAGTAAAGTTCATATGATTTGAAGAAGGTTGTGATGACGGAAACTACGCTAAAAGACAAGTTCATTTTCGTGAGTTTTGATCTGTAAGAACTGCAATAAGGATGGATACATTTTGAATTCATGGTGAAGTAATTTGAAACGTTCTATAATCGATTGCCGTTAGTAGTATGTTATGAATATTCATTAAACCGGATTGACTGCTGATTAAGAGGACAAAGTTCTTTTTAAAAATCTATATCACACTTGAAAAAAACAAAAAAACAACTGTAGCTATACAGGGGCGTACGCAGGATTTTTTCAAGGGGGGGAAGTTTTAAAATATTTTGCTCCCGAAAATTTGAAAATCGCTCCGGCCGAAAAGATCGCTCAGTGGGGGGGGGGGGGGGGGGGGGGGGGGGGGGGGGGGGGTAAGCGGACACTTTTTTTTTATTTTTTGGTCTCGAAATTTCAAAATTTGACATTTTTCTTCGTTGGGGGGGGGGGTAAGGTCACCTTTTTTAGGTTAGCCGTGGGTATAATTTTTTTTTTTTTTTTTTTTTTTTTAATAATTTAAAAAAAAAAAAAAAAATAAATAAATAAAAAAACCAAAGGGGGGGGGGGGGGGGTTTAGGTATTTTTAGGGGGGTTTACACACATAAAAATACCAAAGGGGGGGGGGTTTAAACCCCCAACCCCCCCCCCCCCCCCCTGCGTACGCCCCTGAGAGGCACGTATATCGTGTCCTAAGTGACATATAATGAGGAACGTGTTCTATATGAGATCAGTCATTCGGCTAAAATGATAGGCGTATAAGATAATTGTTATTTTGTAGTAAAATCTTAGTTTAGCCACAAAAATTGGCTTAGATTTCCATACTTAAAGGTAACGGTGAGTGCTGGTAATGGTGAAAAGAAACATTGAAACTGTTTCTATTCAAATTCACACCAATCGTTAAGCAGTACAAATAAATGACTCTTGCCAAAGAGATTTGAAATAAATTGTAAAATTGCTGAGAAAAAAAAAATAAACATCGATTTCGTCAACAGTCGGGTGAGTACCAAACCGAATTCAAAATTGCTAATAATTATGTCTCGTTGGCTACCTCTTTCGGCAGCATCTCGATTTAATCCTCTCGGTTGACGATTTATTCAAGCCGAAAAAGCCAACCCACACACAGAGATCGCTACTGAAAACTTTATAGCATGGACCCTAATTATAGTATCACAATCAGTTGTGACTATACTAACATTCCTCAGCTACCGCACTGCACATGCAATGAACTAGTATTTTCTATTGCTTTTAATAGCAGGCCCACATAGTTTTCAAAATCTCCCAACGCTCTACGAACAGCTTGTGTGAGGTACAACCCATGGACCGACCCTCGTCGGCCTCTTGTCCCCATCACTCTCATTAACACTCGGGAAATATACCACTGCTCCATTACTCGCTTAGCTTCACAACATGTACTTTTGCAATAAAATTATTATTGCGGAGAGCGAGAGGTGGAGAAGGTAGGGAGGGAGGGAGGGAGGGATGAGAGAGAGAGAGAGAAAAAAAAAGAGAGAGAGAGAGAGGGGGGAGGGGGGGGGGGGTCGTGACTCACTGATTTCACAATGATGATCCAGTCAGATCTTCTACTCTCCCGAATGAGAACGTCTCCACGTCTAAATGGAAAGAAACGTTAGAAAATTTAATTCTGCCTTCAGTTGATCTGTAAACTTAAATTTGATTCAATGTATTTACCTCTTAAAACATTAATAAAAGTAAAGGCAACTTTTAAAAACAGACAATCGTGTATATGGTTATTGCACCTCTTAGGAGGGTCCTTGATCTCCTGTCAATCAAAATAATACAAGACAGTAAAGTAATACGTGTTTAATCATACTCAAGTAGTTCTTAACCTGGGGATGTGGTGGCATTATTTAGAATATTCTGATAAGACCACAATTCATTTTGATAACTCTAAAATCAAGTATAAGCATGAATTGAAGATGACAATCATACATTTACGACCATGGGTAGATGAGATGTTTGTGACTTTGATCAGATTGTTGAGAGATTGTGGGAAACAACTTACTTGAAGTAAGAAAAGACACATTTCTTCGGGTTCTCTGCTAGTCGATGAAGAGGCCATCCTTCCAAGAAGCGCAAGTTTCTATTAAATAGAATGAATCATTATCGACTTTGATTACTCTGGTTCAGAAATGTGCTGATCAACATTTGATAATTACCTTAGTCTTTTGTAAAAACAGACACAGGGATACAGTAGGAATAAAGCATATCGTGGCGTGTTTAAAACCACCGTTAAGACGTAAAAGTGCCATTTGGAACGAGTAAAATATCATATGCACAATGAATTAAAGTGATGTAGCTCATTTTCATTTTCGATAAAAACAGAAACAATCTTGAACAATATTGGGAACGCTTTAATTTTGCATGGTCTATATCAATTGAATTTGATTTTGATGCATTATGAACATGATGAAATAAATTGGGATAGATACAAATGTGACATAAAGATTTACGAATTAATTTTGATTGATCAACAGTCTATCGTAGTTTCGATATCTTTTCACATTCATAGAAAATAAAACGTACATCAATAGGATAATAAAGTAAAGAATTTGATAGAATTTGTTGGAAAAAAAAGAAGGTTCCTTTGTAAAGAAGAACATTTAATTTGGGAATAAAAATGAAAAATTTGCCTAAAGAATCGTCTGAGCGTTTGAATGACTAACCTGACGAAAGCATTGTCATTTTGCTGTGGATTGAGTAGAGTTGATAGACCACCAGCCATGAAGATTCGTGTGTAATCCTAGAAAAATCGAGATTTAAAATGCCACTCCATCATCTTAAAGTCAATTCTAGGTTATTCTCTCTATTTTCCTCTTTTGTCTACCTCCTCTGTCTTCCTATCTTTCCTTCTCTCTCTTTTTATACCTCTTCTTTCAAATTACCCCCCTCTCTTTCCCTTATCAATCATGCTTATGTCAACTTCCCTTTTTCTTTGTTTCTCCCACCTCCTCTTTCCCCCTCTCTCTTTCTTTCCATCTGTCTCTCTGTCTTTCTCTTTCTATACCCCCCTCTCTCTAACACTAACAGAATTCCGAAATTCAACCCATTGAGGAGTCTATACCCGACACCAAAATCATGCACAAATCTGAGTCTAACCCCAAACTCTAGCCTCAAACCACATCGTATTCCAATAAGTGACTAGTGAAGTAATCCTTAAATATTTCTTATAAAGGTATAACATTTATTGTAACTTAGACGAAAATAAGAAATAGCAATGGTTTCTTGTATCCTAGTTTCTAAAATTTGCGCGAGTTTACTGAAACCCCGTATTCGGTTACCTAACGATTAATTTGATTAATGAGTTCCACAATAACTTTGATGTTAACTTTGTCAAAGTTATTGTGGAACTCATTTTAATCGTCAGGTAACCGAATACGGGGTTTAAACATATTGGAATACGACAGATGTGGTTATTATAAACAAAAAGTGTGTATATATAAAATAAAGGAAGTGCCCGAACGTAATCTTTTTTTCAAACTGAAATGAATGTTTACCGACTGATTTTTTTAAAATATTTGTTTATAAACAGTTGTGATGTGCGTATCAAAAAGACGATCTTGATACAATGTAGAATGATAAGATGGTAGGTTTTTTTATTCTTCGATGCGTTTTTACCAATGATTTAATCCGAGTCTGGTTTACTTCCATGGTGACAGATCTGTTTCAGCCATTGGATACCATCTATACAATATATTACAACCCGCGCGCGCCGAATACCACTGCTTCATTGCCTTAAACCGCCAAAATGTAAGGCACTAAAAATATGTTTATTTACCCTAAGTTCATGATACAACGTTAATTCACGGTTACAAAATGTCGATATGTTTTCTTCTTCTCAAACTTCATAGACTACAGTTCGTATAATTTGAAGAAATTTGTGATGATGACAACTTAAACAAGTTCATTTTCGTGAGTTTTGATCTGCGAGGACTACAATGAAAACGGGTACATTATGAATTCATAGCGAAAAAATGCTGACTTTTCTATAATCGATTGCCGATAGTAATATGTTATGAATAATGCATGATCCATGACCTATGAACTGAAAATAGGAAGAAAGCTGATATGATCCGATATGATCCACATTCTCATCGACCATCGAACGCGCTGGGGGATACTTGATCTCCACCACAATTTTTTTCGCCGGGCGTCTTAATTTAATGATCACGCCATCATCGGTTGGTAGCAAGTAAGTAGGGAGAGGTTAGCGTTGGTGTGGTGGAGATCAAAATTAAATAGGCCAGATTCTGGACTAGCGCACACGCCGCCAGTATTTTCAGTTCTGTGGCCTTATAAATAGCAAATAGCAAATAGGGTGTAAACTATACAGTGCGTCCCAGAAAAAACGGCTGATTGTCAACGACATGGAGGTTGTCTATTGTCAATTCTGCTTGTTGCTACAGCAGGCAGCCAGTGAAAACGAACTTTTAAAATCAAATTATGGAAATGCAAGCATCACTTAAATAAACAGAACTTTGTTATTCCTTGCTCATTTTTCTTGATAGAGGTGTCATGTCAACTTTCCCAGAAATGTGATTTTCTCTTTGAAATTCAGATACCGTCCGCCAAATGACTTTTTGTTTCCCTCTCTTCAATGCGTAAAAACTGCATCACATGAGTGGCATCAAATGAAAGACGAGGATCCAAGCTTTACAAATATGTGTCATTTATTAATTATAATCGTGATTAAATTATGATAAAACATCGATAATTCTCGGTTTCGTTTTTTCTGGGACGCACTGTATAGTGTATATTTACCATAGGGAAGAGAGGAACATTAATTAATCTTGAAATCTCAGAACTTTCAAGCCCTCGGATTCTTTATGATAAATAAAGTGATAAACGATGGTCTGAACTCTCGGAACTTACATACTACCCTGTAAACTTTGAATTTTGCTCGTATACATCCTTTCTTATTTTCATGAATTCATCCATGTTTGAAAATGCGTTCAATGATAAAGGAGGTTTAGCACGTATCAGACTTCTGTTTGTACTTCATTATTGAACCAACACCAAATCACAATACTTCCATTTGAGTCTCGACTATTCTCCGTGTACTCGCGATCAAATTAATGTTGGACCAGGGATTTGGTTGGACCACCTTATGAGGAGAATACTAGTATCACATCTAACACCTGGTGACGAGCTAGGGTATTAAAAACGTAGAGCGGTTCGTACTAGCGATTCGTGCATGGGATCGGATGTGTTTTGTTTCGATCACCGAAGAACCTGAACATTTGATACCCCTCCCCCTTTTGTTTTGGTGCTTGTCTGCATCGGGGGCGGGGGGAGGGAGAGGATCCTGGCGCCCTTTCACAATTTACAAAACTCAGGATTACAAAATAAATAAAATCGTAGTCATTTTCTGATCGCCGGACTTTGCAGAGCCATCTTCGTTGACGTTGAGGTCTTTCATGAAGTTTTCGAACTTCTCTCGTTTCTTACGCTGTTCGAAGTTTTCAATGAGGGTTCCAGCCATGCTCTTGGATGTAAGACGTTTCTGTTGTTTGCCTGCCGCTTCACTGATTAACAAACAAGCAAACAATAGGATACATGTAGGTTAGAGTGTATTAGAAAGTCAGAGAATACAATGAAGATACACTCCCAGACCGTAGGAACGTGATATTATAGCGTAACATGAAGATTCCTGACATGGGTGATTCTGTGTCCCGTATAACGATAACATTCATTATTCATTTGCTTCATCGATACAAAAAAAGGAGCCAATGTTTTAGTTTCCGTTATTGCACGTTAATCTACTCGATGGCATTGTAGGCTTAATGGTAGCACGCATAGAGTGAAGTAGAATATTCTTAGGTTAAATGAGGAAACTGTAATATCTTGTCTTCTTTGTAAAAATAGATACCAAAATGTTTTGCAAAGTTTTACTTAATTAAATCGTGATCAGCTTTCAGCTATTATGTATCTGTTTATGCGTGGATGAAGGACAATACAAATAAATGTGCAAATGTAGAAATAGATACGTAATCAGTTTTTGGTTGAGATTATTTCGAAGAATTAATGATAATAACAATAGTGTAGTAGTAGTAATGGAGTCGTATTTAAATGATACTGATAGCAATAGTGGTAATTATGATAAAAATAAAGATAATATAATAATTATGATAATGATAATGACAATTAAAAATGAAAGAATTATAATGTTACACAAATATAATAAAATTATAACAATAATTTACAAAGAGTGATAGGGGAACAAAAGGGGACCTGCTCTCAGCCGCCAGCACGGAAGCAGTTCCCCTGGACGGAATCCTCAAACCGCGTTGGGAACAAGAGACAGGGTTCTGCTACAGAAAAATTTGGTACTTATATTATTATACACGTTTTATCACAATATTTATGGTTAGTAAATAAATATTGTGACCATTTTCTCGCATTCTCTCTCAAAGGAACTGTATAGTAGAACGAGACAAAAACTTCGTTTGTAATTGATTTTAAAATCCTTTTTGATCGTGTGTGGTAGATTGAACAACGATCAGACAGATTCATTTTTCTACATCAACATAAATGAAAATGTAATTGAATTTCATACAGTCATATTCATAGCCTTTATATGAATAATTATGTCAACTGAACAAAAATAATGTTGCTCTTTGACGGTGGGGAATACCCCTAGCCCAAACATAATCGAGCCAAAAGATGTGTTGCGCCCTCTTCGATATGTATTAGACAAATCGGGGAAAGGGCGCTGAACTCATCGATCTCTCTGATTGACTAGATCAGAATTTAATTGATGAATATCCTTTTATACCCCCACCCCCTTTAATAGAGAGCACGAATATATAATGCATAGTGTTTGGAGTTATATTATCGATAAGGAGCAGAATTAAGACACCCGAGATCATTACGTCCGGCCAGCCGGACACCATTCACATTAATGATAAAATGAATTTGTAAGATATCTCTTTAGTGAACTAGGTATTACGCAAGTTCACACATTCTTTTTCATTAAAACAAAAACAAAAATTGTACTAACCGGCAACTATATATTATTGATCCGCGGTCAATTTCTAAAAAACTAACCGAACTCCGAACTTCAACCCTGGAGTCTATACCCGACACCAAAATCATGCACAAATCTAAGTCTAACCCCAAACTCTATCCTAAAACCACATCGTATTCCAATAGGTGACTAATGAAGTGGTCCTAAAATATTCCTTATAAATGTATAACCTTATAAAGCTCATTCTTGGGTTGTAACTTATACGAAAGTTATATTTTCTACTAGTCTTTCTAAAATTTGCGCGAGTCTAAGTCCCGTATTCGGTTACCTGGCTTTTGATTTTTTAATGAGTTCAACAATTACTTTATTGTTAGCTTTACAAAGACAGACATGTTGGTCTTGTGCTTAGTATAACAAACAAGTGTCTATAATATACAGGGATTGTGCGATCGTAATTATTTTTCGTAATTAATGTTTACCGACTGACATCTCAACTTTTTCATTCTCATAAAAAGTTAACGGTGATAATTAAAAAAAGTTAAAGATATAGGCTGGATTGAATGTGCTGTATGTATCAAAAAGACGATCCTGTCACCATGTAGCGTGGTGCCATATTCCCCTGGATGGGTTCCTTTGGAGTCTAACATCTATGCATCTTTGGCATGTGTGACTGGAGTCTAACATCATTGCCTCTCCGGCATGTGTGACTGGATACCTTCACCTCTAAGTTGAATATGACCCGGCCGGATACCAGTACTACATTGCCTGTGATCGCCAAGCGTTGAGCTATGAAGATATTTTTATGTACCCCAAGTTCATGATACAGAGATAATTCACGGTTACAAAATGTCGATATTTTTTCTTCTTCTCAAAATTCATAGACTACAGTTCATATCATTTAAAGCAGCTTGTGATGACGAAAACTATAACAGGTTCATTTTGGTGAGTTTTGATCTGTGAGGACTACAATGAAAACGGGTACATTATGAATTCATGGTGAAAAATGATGAATTTTCTGTAATCGATTGCCGGTAGTAATATGTTATGAATAATGCATGATCTTTGCACTGAAAAAACGAAGAACGTTCACAACCATTAATTAATTAAACTGAAAATGCACAAGTTCAACGTGTGGCCGTCAAACGCGCTGGGGGATACGGTAAATCGCACACGCCGCCAGTATTTTCAGTTCTGTGGCGTAATTGCAAATAGAAAACCGCAAGGGACGATAGGATGTTTAAGCTGTATATTTACCCTGAGAAGAGATGAACATTAAAGGAAATCTAAACCCAAAGAATAAGTGTAGGTATTCTGAAAATGAGATGTATTCCTGCGCTTTGATGTACAATATTCCTTACGAAAATGTACAAGATATATATAAACGAAGATATTCTTCGCATGTTGTGATGCCTTTCAGCATAACATGGGCGCAGCCATTTTCTTGAAAATGTGACGTACCTGTTGAAGTTGTACATGTATCATGCACCAAGCTTTAGTTGGAAAGAATGTTTAAATCAATAACGAAGCCTTTACTTTTCAATGAACAAAAAAAATAACTGAGATGATAGAAATTATATTAGATGAAAAATAAATAACAGTGGCACAATTGGAACAAAATTAATTTATACATACTACACTATAGCAGTTGACAATTCCATTTCATTTATGAGAAACCTTCACCCCAGAAGAGCACTAACTTATTTATGCAATTTGCGTTCTGGCAATTATAGTACAAAGGATTTTGAGTGAAAGGCTTCATCACCACACACGTCTGAGAAAGAAGCTCCATAAATTTGAATACATTTACTTGATAAACGACTTCGCATATAGTACGTCACATTATCATGAATTAATGTGTAGTCTTTCAAAAGGTGATATACAATGTTGCATTGCACCATTTTTAGGCTTTATAGAAGAAAAAAGGACAATGAAGTCCATTTATCGTACAATTATGCTAATTTGCTCATAGAGAGTAGTGTTTATTTCCATAGAAAAGCATATACAATATAACAATATAACAATACAAAATAAGATAACAAGGAATCTTTCCTTCACATAGTGAATAGACATATTATAAAGACGTGAAAATCGTGGCCCAGGACGTTGACATTACTCAGGCAGGGCCTAACATGTAAACATATACATACAAACATATATACTTGTTCTAAGATCATTAGCAGTCAGAAATATCAGTTAAAATATGAAAAATTAATTATGGGGTTCGTTCAATCTAAAAATATAATAATATTTATGTAATGTAGAACGTAATGGTAAAGTTTAGCGGAGAAGGAGGATGAAGTGGGAAAAGGGAGGAAGAGAGACATAGCAAAGGAGAGAGACGGAGAGAATGAATTTACAACAGATTTCTTGATTGCATCTCACGGAGAATAAGCTGTATCGTATTATACACACATTTGTTATAAAAGTTGACTTATCATTATTTAAAGAGTTCTCACGAATTTTGTAGTAAAAATTTTGGTCATTTGCTTCTAAATAATCACACATTTGAGTTGCTATAAAAGGTACATTGCATAGTTTACATTTATAGTTTATTCATAGTTTACAATTGATGATAAACTCGATTAAATTTAAAATCACTGATTTGTTTGTTGTTGTTAAAAGAATTAATGTCCAAGTATATATTTTGGTAGTTGACAAATACAATATTGTAGCATCGAATTTCATTATTTAGTAATTGATTTGATAAAAATTGACACAAAATATACTTTCCAATTTCAATTCAGTCATAGACTTCAACTATATAATTATATCAGTATATATCAATATCTAACATTCAACTGTTATATTCGTGTCCTCCTGGTTCCTACATGTATTTTTCACATCTATAGGCTGTTATTGGAGGAGTGGAGGTGATGTCCATGCTGGGTCTTGTCTTGCATGGAAGATTGAAAATGATGACACTACAGCCATTTTTGAAATTTGATTTGACAGGGTTTTGGCGGTTACGTTTGCGTTAGCCATTTTGATTAGTGATTTAAGTGACTGAAAGTTGTGGTTAGTTAGTAGACCGCGACTCCCGACTTCGAATGCTATAAGGGATACATCAAAATTGCGGGCCGAAATGTCATGAATCAGGGGGGCATATTTATTACATTTATACTCATGGGCCTTGGAAATATTAAGGTCGAATGGGACAGTTAGTTCAAAGATGAGCAGTTTCTTTTCGTTGGGCCAGTAGAGAACTAGATCGGGTCGGTCAGTTGTTGGTATTACTTCTCGTGGGATAGTTGAGGATGCATGGGCATTGGGCTGATTGAGATCTACTATTATTTCGGGGTTGGGTGTATCGTTTACTGTTGCTTTTGTCTTGGTGAGGGCAGTGTGTATGACGTTAAGTACATTATCATGTCTCCAAGTGTATCGGCCTTGGGTGAGTTGCACGTTACAATAGTTCAGGACGTGCAACAAAGTTTCACGGTTTCCACATAGGTCACATTTATCGGAGACGTTTTTGCCCCAACGTACAAGGTTTGATTTGGTTGGGAGTGTGTCAATGCTTGAGTTCAGAACGAATTGCATTACTCTGCGCGGCACGTCAAAGATGAAACTGTTCCAGCATACTGACAACTCTTCCTCCAAGGTGAGAGCCAGTAGATTACCTTGGAGGACGAGTGTTTTCAGTTTCTCCTTCCAGGCTTTCCTGGTATCTTCCCTGAGATTAGATTTAACTGACTTTTGTGCTCTTTGGAGGATCTTTGGGTCTCTTATTTGTGTTTCTGTGGGGTTAATGTGTTCACTATAGGGGTGACAGTTTCGACAATTGGGAGCAAGATCGATTTCCGCTTAACCCACTGCCTTTCCCTTTCTACTCTAGAGGCTAATGCTGCTTGTACCTTGTCATCGCCTTTCAAGATGGATGATGTGTATGCAGTTGCTTGGCATTCCTTGTAAAGGACTGAGATTGGGGTTATGCCTAAAGTTTCCTTCAGGTATATGGCTATTGGGGTACCACATTGTGGGATTTTGGCCCATTCTTTAAGTTTCTTATTGGTGAGGGCATCAATATTGTCTAGGGTTGTCTTAGTTAGATCATGGACTGTTAAGAGGAACCTAATTGAGGGCAAATAATATCGTTTGTAGATGGCTATTTTGTATTCTGGGCGTATCAGGGAACTTGAAATGTTGTGTAGATCTGATTTGACTTTTGATATGACATAATTGGAAATCTCTGTGTTGCTGGTATGGAAGGACACCAATAATCCAAGGAATGTATGAGGATCGTCAGCTACAGACCTTACTGCATCGTTCTCGATTTTGAATTGAACGGTGGTAGGGGTTCCAGAGCAAATGGAATGGGAGCGGCATTTGGTTGGCTTGAGCTTAAGGTTCATGGACTTAGCAAGTTTATTGATCTTGTTTATGATTCGTTGGTGAGTTCTAGAGTTGCGGGTTATGATATTGAAATCGTCCGCATATGGAGTAGTGATTATTTTAGTGCCATTCATATCATATCCATTTTGAATTTCAGATATTTAAGACAATAATTGCATTACTTACAAATTAATAGTGGTGTCATAAATGAATTCCTCGTCATGGAAAATCCTTGAAAAGTCACACTATTCATGTTTTCAGGCTTCCTGGATTAAGAATAGCAACATTATTACATATTGCACATAATTATATGCTAATTATATTATTATGCTAATTCGGCTAATTATACTACATCTGCATGGAATATCTTCTCATGAATTAATGATTAGTCTTTCAAAAGCGATTTACAATGTTGCATTGCACCATTTTCAGGCTTTATAGATAAACAATGACACTGAAGTCCATATATTGTACATAATTATGCTAATTATGCTATTTAAGACAATTGTATTACTTAAAAATAAAAACTGGTGTCATAAATGAATTCCTTGACATAGAAAACCCTTGAAAAGTCGTATTATCCATGATTTCAGGCTTCCTGGATCGAGATTAGCAACATTATTACATATTGCACATAATTATGCTAATTAGATGATTATGTATTATGTTGCCGAACTGGCAACCAAGCTGAATTTACTTCAATACCCATCTAGGACACAAATCAACAAAAAAACCTTGTACTTATCATTTTTTCCAGGTCATGTACATGTTATATGGTACCGTCTACTGGACTATAACTAAAGTGATAAACGTTGGTCTGAACTCTCGGAACTTACAGACTACCCTGCAAACTTTGTAATTTGCTTGTATACATCCTTTCTTATTTTCATAAATTCATCCATGTGTGAAAATGCGTTCAATGATAAAGGAAGTTTAGCACGTATCAGACTTCTGTTTGTACTTCCTTATTGAACTAACACCAACTTACAATACTTCCATTTGAGTCTTGACTATTCTCCGTGTACTCATGATCAAATGTTCGAATACCTTATAAGGAGAATACTAGTATCACATCTAACAACTGGTGACGAGCGCGAGTTTGAGTATTGAAAATGTAGGGCAGTTCGTACTAGAGATTCATGCATGGGGACGGATGTGTAATTTTTCGATCCACGAGGAACCGAAAATGTTGATACCCGTCCCCCTTTTTATGGGGTGCTTGTCAGCATTTGGGGGGATCCTGGCGCCCTTTCACAATTTTAAAAACTCAGGATTAAAATTTAAAAAAAATCGTAGTCACCTTCTGATCGCCGGACTTCCCAGAGCCATCTTCGTTGACTATGAGGTCTTTCATGAAGTTTTCGAACTCCTCTCGTTTCTTGCGCTTTTTGAAGTTTTCGATGAGGGATCCAGCCATGCTCTTGGATATAAGACGTTGCGACCAACGTTTCTGTTGTTTACTTGCCGCTTCACCGATTAAGAAACAAGCAAACAATAGGATACATGTCGGTTAGAGTGAATTAGAAAGTCAGAGAATACAATGAAGATACACTCCCAGACCGTAGGAACATGAGATTAGCGTAACATGAAGATTCCTGACATAGGTGATTCTGTGTCCCGTATAACGTATGACATTCATTATTCATTTGCTTCATCGATAACAAAGGGGCCAATGTTTTAGTTTACGTTATTGCACGTTAGGCTACTCGATGGCATTGTGAAGGCTTTAATGGAAGCACGCATAGAATGAAGTAGAATATTCTTAGGTTAAATGAGGAAACTGTAATATCTTGTCTTGTTTGCAAAATAGATACCAAAGTGTTTTGCAAAGTTCTACTGCATTAAATCGTGATCAGCTTTCAGCTATTGTGTATCTGTTTATGCGTGGATGAAGGACAATACCAATAAATGTGCAAATGTTGAAATAGCCACGCAATCAGTATATGGTTGAGATTATTTCGAAGAATTAATGATAATAACAATAGTGTAGTAGTAGTAACGTAGTCGTATTAAAATGATAGCAATTATAAACTAAAAATAAAATACTTTAAATAATAATTATGATATTGATAATGAAATTTAAAAACGAAATAGTTATAATGTTAGAAAAATATAATAAAATTATAACAACAAGAATGATAAGAACAGCAAAAGGGGTTCTGCTCTCAGCTCTCAGCATGAAAAATGTAATTGAATCTCATACATATTCATAGCCTTTATATGAATATGTAATCAGAACAAAAATCATGCTGCTCCAGGACGGTGGGGAATACCCAAAGAACTGAACAGTTCTGTGGGAATACCCCAATACAAGCCCAAACATAATTAAGCCAAAAGATGTGTTGCGCCCTCTTCGATATGGATTACACCGATCGGGGAAGTGCATCGAAATCTCTCTGATTGAACTGGCAACTGCCTATTTGCTAGTCCAGAATTTAATGGATGAATATCCTTTCATACCCCCACCCCCTTTAATAGAGAGCACGAATATATAATGTATAGTGTTTGGAGTTATATTATCGATAAGGAGCAGAATTAAGACAGCCGAGAGCATTACGTGGTATATGCAAAATGCAAATAGGGGCCGTGATCTGATTACCTTGGCGCAATGAGCATCAGAAATTCCATACAGTGTGGGCATGCGGGATCCATCCCTACCGGCCGGACACCATCCATATCAACGGTAAAATGAATTTGTAAGATATCTCGTAATGAATCTGGATGAACCACGCTCGCGCGTACAGGTGCTCAGCTTACCCCCCCCCCCCAAAAGTGATGAAATTGTAAATAATAAACTCTTTATTTTGTATAGCTCCCTCTCAAGAATGATATTACTTAAGTTTCAAAGCAATGTTTCTTGACTACAATCGACCGATTTGCTATTCCCGTTTGGAAATTATATCAGAACTACATATTCTGAGATTTTCAGGTTTGCAGCTGCCATCAAATGGCCCTTTAGGCGATATTTGGAATATTTGAAATTTACCGGGAGCATCGGTAAATTTGTCATTATTCAATTAATCGAAAGTAGAAGTGTTTTAGGGGCTAAATTTCCCAGTGCTTATGATATTTCCACAGGGGTATTCAAATATATCAACATTTTAAAGAATTACTATTTATTCAATTTACAATATTTCCCAAAACGTTGCATTACCTAAGTACAGAAAAAGTCTCGGACGTAAAAGATCCCCCCCCCCCCAAAAAAAATATATATATATATATATATTATACAAATATACAATGACACTCGAGGATCTAGCTGAAACTATTCGCATCGGAGGAACATCAACTAGTACTATTCTCCCGAGGGCCATCGGCCCGAGGGAGAAAAGTACTAATGATGTTCCTGAGTGCGAATAGTTTTAGCTTGTTCCGAGAATGAGTCATTTTATATTTGTTTTATATCCCTTCCATCTGTATTATTCCTTGTACACTTCTGTAATAACATGAACCTTATACTCACATTCACATCTACATTCAGATCGAAAAGAAATAAAGAAAATTGCACGGCTCAAACGAAACATTGAAGGATGTAAAAATGTTTAGCTGGCGCTAGTGTAATGCAGTTATCGCACAGCGTTAATTGCATATTAATGGCTTGAGCGCCGTGACACCGCGGGGGTTGACCGCGCAGAGGCATTTGAAATCATGTACGCGCTCGCTGGGAAAACGCATAGTTCAAGAATATGAGTTTTTGTATTGTGACGTAACGCATGGTACTATGCGTGACGTCATCAATAAAAAGGTACTATTTCGATGTAGGCGGCAGGAAACGTCTTTTATAGTAAAATTATTCATTTTCTTGTTGTGTACACTCCTAATGCAACAATCTTACGATAAGGGATATAAATATATTTATATATACAGATGGAAGGGATATAAAACAAATATAAAATGACTCATTCTCGGAACAAGCTAAAACTATTCGCACTCAGGAACATCATTAGTACTTTTCTCCCTCGGGCCGATAGCCCTCGGGAGAATAGTACTAGTTGATGTTCCTCCGATGCGAATAGTTTCAGCTAGATCCTCGAGTGTTATTGTATATTTGTATAATATACATGTATATAAAAAATCGTTGCATAGGTAATCGTCAATTTTCTTGATTTTCACGTCTTGGACGTAAAAGCAAACAAATTGTGGCATATATTTATACACGTCAATCCTTTGCGATTGCCCGTCTCTACTTAGGAGCCACCATGAATATTCATTATAAAGGTATAACCTTTATCAAGGTCATTCCTGGGTTGTTACTTAGTATACGAAAATAAGAAAGAGTTATGGTTTGCTATTTCTTATTTTCTATTTTCTAATATTTGCGTGAGTTTAAACTCCATATTCGGTCACCTGGCAATTGATTTTTAATGAGTTCCACAAATTACAATAACTTTATTGTTAGCTTTACTAAGACAGTCATATTTGGCCTTGTGCTTAGTATAAAAGAAATACAGGGATTGCCCGATCGTTATCTTTTGTTTACCGACAGATTTCTCGACTTCTTGATTCTCATAAAAAGTCAACGATGTTGGCCGGATCGAACGTGATGTACGTATCAAAAAGACGATCGTGGATCAATGTAGCGTGATGACATATTCCCCGGGTTGAGGTTACCCTGGCCTGTCAACTGTGACCATAATTCCATATCCCTCTTTGGTTGAATATGACCCGGAATCAGCACTACGTTGCCTGTAACCGCCGTAAACACATCACTGAAGAAATATATATGTACCCCAAGTTCATGATACAAAGTTAATTACCAGTTACAAAATTTCGATATTTTGTCTTCTTCTCAAAATGTACAGACTACAGTTGATTTTAAGAAGGTTGTGATGACAGAAACTATAACAGAACATGTACATTTTGGTGATTTTTTTATTTGGGAGGACTACAATAATAACGGGTACATGACGAATTCGTGGTGAAAAAACGTTAACTTTTCTATAACTGATTGCCGGTAGTAATATGTTATGAATATTCATTAACCCAATGCATGACGATTTTTGTAAACATACTTTTTATCCCACAAAACTGAAAATACATAAAACGCTGATCCTCATTCACAATGCAGAGATCGACCTTTGGCCGTTAATGCGCTGGGGGTACGCTCGAGCGCACACAATCATGCATAGTCTACTTCTGGACCCTTTTTATGGATTTTTTTATTCGCCGACTACAAGCGTTAAACCGAGTGATGGCGCGATCCCGAGAACCGGTCCGGAAAAGAACATTGTGGTAAATATGTACGACAATGTGATAAACCACATGATCTGAAAAACCACACAGTGACAATACTGTGAACACAGAGTTTACACATAGTTCAATACATATACCACTGTGGTAAATAATGTGTCACACTGTATTAAATATTTTACGAGTATGTGATAAACCACATGATCTGAAACACCACACTGTGACAATACTGTGAACACAGAGTTTACAACTTCTGGGTTTACTTCTTCAACGCGAGTGTGCAGCAACCACTGTTGGCATGGACGACCCTGTCGTGAGGACAGACCAACACCCTTCAATGTCACATGTACAGCCCAAGACTCTCATCCGAGCTCCAGCAGACAACAACAAGAAAATGTACAACCACAGCCAAGAAGCGCAAGTCCGTCAGCTTACAGAAATGCAGAATAGCGAGCAGCGTGACACCATGGACCTAACCCAGATAGCAAAATATCTGGGGCCCATCTGGGTTTTGTATGGGATGGCTAAAGCCCACGTGGCCCATACAAAAACCAGATGGGCCTTCCCACCCAGAACCCACGCATATGGGCCCCATGTGGGCCCCATGTGGGTTTTTGGTGGTGAAAATCGCACGTCGAGCATTGGCTAGGCCCAGCTAAAAACCAGGTGTATACCAGATGGGCCTTCCCACCCATAACCCACAACTACCGACACATATGGGCCCCAGGTGGGCCCCATGTGGGTTTTTGGTGGTGAAAATCGCACGTCGAACACCGGCTAGGCCCAGCTAAAAACCAGTTGTATACCAGATGGGCCTTCCCACCAAGAACCCACAAGTACCAACACATATGTGCCCCATGTGGGCCCCATGTGGGTTTTTGGTGGTGAAAATTGCACGTCGAACATCGGCTGGGCCCAGCTAAAAACCAGGTGTATACCAGATGGGCCTTCCCACCAAGAACCCACAAGTACCAACACATATGTGCCCCATGTGGGCCCCATGTGGGTTTTTGGTGGTGAAAATCGCACGTCGAACATCGGCTGGGCCCAGCTAAAAACCAGATGTATACCAGATGGGCCTTCCCACCAAAAACCCACAAGTTCCAACACATATGTGCCCCTTGTGGGCCCCATGTGGGTTTTTGGTGGTGAAAATCGCAAGTCGAACATTGTCTTCGCCCAGCTGAAAACCAGATGTATACCAGATGGGCCTTCCCACCCAAAACCCACAAAATATACCCAGAATTTGCATAATGAATATGGGGTGCGTGCATATCTATGTTTTTTTACAATTTATCTGAATTTACAGGATATTTCCTAATTGCTGATGATTTAGTTATAAGCAATTCATTTCGAAAATACTATTAAATGTAAATTGCTAATTATTAGGACATTTCACTACTTTGTATACATTACATTTAATTAAACATGAATTAGGAAAAACACTAACTATGACCTAAAACAGATTCAATAAAATACAAGTATATGGAAATGTCTCATCACCACAAAATAACCAAGTCTTCTTAATACCAATGCCTTTACATTGGAAATTTTAGACGATGTGTTGTTGCCATTGGCAAAATTAATTAGTACAAGTGCTACATAAATTACTAATTAAGTCTGCTAATTGGAGCTATCAACTGGTTGAAAATTGTGCCAAATGATACGACTGGTCCAGTTAAACCCAACTGGTAACCCTGGAAATTGAAATGGGATAAATGAATTCAACTGGGTAAAAATAGAACCCATTTAAACAATGAAGCCCATTTAGAACCACATTGGCCCATATGGGACCATATCAAACCCACTTGGCCCATACCATATCAAACCCACTTGGCCCATATGGATCCCATATAAAAATCCGCTTATAGCCCATATGGGGCCCATATAGAACCCACTTGACCCATATATAGAATGTGGTAGGTCCCACATGGCCCATCTGGTGCCCAATAGGTAACCCTTGTGTATATTGATGGGCCAATTGTGGGGCCCATCTGGGTTCCACGTGGGCCCATCTGGGCCAAGTGGGTCCAATCTGGGCCGCCCATCTGGGGCCCTTCTATAACCCGGGTGCAGATTGCTGGGCCCCACATGGGGCCCATCTGGGACCCAAATGGGCTAAATGGGCCAAGTGGGCAATAGATGGGCTGGCCCATCTGGGCCAAGTGGGCCAGCCCAGTTATAACCAGATAAAACCCAGATGGGCCCCACAACATTTTGCTATCTGGGAATACATGGTGACACCGTGTGAGATATGTATCCGTCGTGGTGTCAGATCTACTCTGATTCTGAGAGTTCTGCTCTCAGAATCAGTTAGCCGAATCTCAAGTTTAAAATATTTATGTCAAAGCAAATACATCCAAATGTATACATGTACACATAATATACACCACCATCCTGCGTATGTGTCTTTTTGTTAAGAATGGTGTAAGATTTGCAGAACTTGAGGAAAAAAATAGTAAGTGAGTTGCACAAGGGCTATTGTTTATGGAATGTGAAAAGAGCTGACAAAAGAAACTAGAGATTTAAGGGGGAATGCTAATTCACAAATGATACGAGATAGAGGATGAAAGTGTTAGAACTAGAGAATGATGTGAAAAGAACTAAAGAGAAAAACAATACTTAGGGTAGGTGCAGGGAATTGGAGACCGCAGGGAATTGAAGACCACCAAGGTTGAACCAGGGATATGAGAGTTTGAACCCATCATATGTCTGTCCGTGTTGGCTCCAATATTGTTATAGCGCCATTTGTGGCCTTTAACAACACTACTGCATATATCCAATTCAATCCGAAGACTACAATGTGCTCTTTCTCCGGGAAAATTGGCAAAATTGACCAAGGTAATCAATTTTGATCGTAAAATTTTGCTCTGATATAAAAACACAATTTTCACTAAATGTTGTGGTGTATGCAGATATTTAGGGGTGGCTCTGAAAAAGTAGTTTTAAATGAAGTTTATGAAGTGTGCCAACCATCACAGAAAACTCATGGCCATTGTATGTTGTGAATGGGTGTTGCACAGCACATTATGAATGGTGTCTGATCAGAAATGTGTGCAGGCAATGGGGGACACCAGGTCCAAGATTTATTATTATTATTATTCATTTAATGGTATATAATGATCGACCAGCAGCACAAGGCTGAAAGGGTCAATTTACAAAGGTACATTGATGTTAATTATATACATGTACAATAGTATTACGAAACATAGTAAATAAATCTGTAACATAATGACAATATAGCAGAATTATATTGCGTTCGTTTATGTACATTACGTGAAAGTATGTACTAGCAGAAGATATACAAGAGCAGGGGAAGATAATTATGGCTCATGAAAGTGAGAGTGGTGTAAGCGAATGGAGTAGAGAGAGAGATAGAGGATGGGAGAAAAGGGGAGGTACACAGAGAGAAAGGAAGAGAGAGAGAGAGAGCAGGGAATGGAATTATCATAATTAAATAAACATATTATTCCTAATTACATGTAATACATTAATGAAAATTAAGAGAGTCAGATTTCGGCGAGACAACAATAATCATCATACAAGTACATAGAAGAGAGAAAAGGGAAGGTTAAAAGAAAAAAAGAAGGAGATTTTTTTTAAGAGAGAGAAAGAGGGGGAGAAAGAGAGAGATGGGGGTCGTTTGTTGTGAATGTCGAGTATGCCGAGGACAATCAATGACCCGATGCTGGTTGGTTAACTGCCATGTAAGGAAATATTTTGGGCCACATTGTTTTAAAATCGTTTCAAAATTACAGTAAGTTCATTGGCTGCATATATCTCTTTCAAAAAGTGTTTGAACTAACCATAACAATCCCATTTTCATTCAAATTGTATTTAAAATGTCTTGATTTTTAACTGTCCCTTATTACCTGGACATGTAGGTAATGAGATACCTTTGGTGCTGACGTCATTAATCATTGTTATCTTATTAATCAGTTACATCATGCCCACAATTTTGTTACCAAATAAAGAGAAGAAGTTACTGAAGAGAATACAATACTTTCTGTATGTGTACCATTTTTCTTGTTTATGTAAATTATGTAAATGTGCTTAACCCTAATAAGGCCGGGCTATTTGAAGTCTTACTACGGCCGGGGGGGGGGGCCATTATGGCCCCCCCCCTAAGATCTCGGCCGTGAAACGGCCGATCTCCGCGAAAATTTGCACGCATGTCAAGTGAAGTGTATAGAACAATATGATAATTTCAATTTTTTGAAAAAAATCACTCATTTGCATAATTATGGTAATTTATGCAAATAACGTCATAAAATCACATTTTTACCCATAAATCATATATTATTCATATTTAAGCATTCTTTTTCACTACATATATTCATTAGACCATTTGGAACAATAATACGACAAAAAAAATTGGAAGGGCCAGCTTATTCCTTATGTTATCTCTTGTTTTGATAATTTCTTATGTATTTCATTGTTTTTTTAACTTATTTATGTTATTGTTTTTTTTTTTTTTTCATTTCTTCCTACAATTCAACTATTTTGACTCCAAAACAACCACCTAAACTTTAAACAAGACCCAATAACCAATGTTTTATCTATTTTTAGGAAAAATGACATTTCCATATGTTTTGTACACAAATCACAAAAATGAGCGATTTTCGGGCTGACATGCAAAGACAAAAGGTCACGTGACCTTGTAACTATAGGTCCGATTTTTTTTTTTTTTTTTTTTAAAGATGCGCAAGACTCTAAAGAAAAAAGTCAGCGAGCGGCGAGGCGCCATCCATATGCGTTCTCGAACAATCAGAAAAATCGTGGAGGGGGGGGGGGGCCATAATGGCCCCCCCCCGGCCTTATTAGGGTTAAGGGTCTCCAATTCCCTGCACCTACCCTATTTCTCATGTAAAAAAGTACGTCGGTCCTGAACAATATTTTTTTCACACAATAATTTGAGAAGCAATGCACCATGTAAACAATTTAAACATCATAAAAAGAAGTACCTGCTCCATGTTAATTTTTAGTCATTAGTAAGACGTGATAATCTCACAAATGTGTACATTAGTTAACAATCATGTAATCGGAGCCTCAATTGAGACAAAATATAAGACAATCAAGAAAGAGTCGACTGACAATATGGCAATAATGCTCATGAATTTTTTGTTTTCAATGAAAAAAAGTATTCTTTGAACAATGAAAATGCTTTCTGTTAGGAACGTTTCCAATCAATTAAAAAGAGCGTTAATTTAGCTGGCAATTATAGCAATTAATACACATTAATCGGTTACTTAATATTTCAAAGAAACAAGTCTTCTTTAAACAATGCCAAGTAATTTGTAGATAATCAACATTGATTAAAGACCCTTTCCAATCAAGAAAGAGTACGATGAGTTCAGTTGCTGAAAACTGTATTAAAAAAATATAAGAGCTCCGTCAGCCGTAATTGCAATGAAATACCACAAAGCAAAGATTACTTCTGTAGCTCCGGGTTTGACTATCAAAAGGGTAAAGAAAGCGACCGAAAGAGCAGTAAATCTTTTTCAAAAATGTTTGGACTTCGAAGAGCATTACACAAAACGTATGACGTTGTATGGCTTCTAAAAGCAGAGTTCGAGTCCCCCTCCTCCCCCCCCCCCCCCAATAACATGAGCATTTGCGCGAAGAGCATATTTGCGATGAGGACGAAGACAAAGTCTTTTAAAATCAAACTTGAAAATCAAAAATCTGTATACTGGAAAATAATTCTAGTGGGCCTACATAGCCTTAAAGGGGTCTCTACCGGGATTGCCGAATCGGAACTTTTTCAAAATCAACATAAATATATAGACTGATTTCTATGTTTCTTAACTTTTTGATTCTCATAAAGTAAAATGTAATGATGCAAAGTATCAAAAAGACGATCGAGAAGGTTACATATAGCGAGCTGAATTCCCTTGACATGTAGGAGATGTTCACACGTTCTCGGTCGGTTGGCCCACTCACAAACGATTCTTGACAGGCTGATCTAGCCATGTACGAAAAGGTGGGCGGGCGTGTACCAGTAGAGAAACTATGGCAATCTTCTTCCTTTTCGCCAAGGCATGACCCGGCGCCGGAGTGCAACACTACATGACCTCTAACCGCCAATTGCCTGGATCCGGAATGACAGTTATGTATCCCAAGTCCATGGTATGAAGTTGATTAACGGTTACAAAATGTCGAGATTATTTGTTCATAATCCACAGTCTGCAGTTCATGCAATTTAGTAGAAGAGTTGTGATGACGGAAACTATAAAATAACAATTAATTTTGATGAGTTCAGATTCGTAAGAACTGCAATAAGGACGTGTACATTTTGAATTTATGATGAAAAAAGTAGAGTTTTCAATAATCGATTGTTGTACAGTGTATGTTATGAATATTCATGAACCCAATGCATGGTTGTTGTCTCGTTGCAAACACTGCGGATTTACTGCTGATGCGGACAAAATTCTTGTTTATCTATCTATCACACTTGAAAACAAACAAGGAACTGTAAATATACTAGAAAATGAGTGACTTATCAGGAACGTGTTCATTTAGATCAGTCATTCGGCTAAAATGAGAGGCGTGTAAGATAATCGTTATTTTTTTATTTTATCTACATGTAGCAACAAAAAAAGGCTGAAATGTCCACACCTTAATGTGGCTAGAAACCACAGCTTGTGTGAGGTACGACCCCTGGACACCCTGTCCCCGTCTTTCTAGTCAGTCTGCAGTCCGTATGCAAATGAGGTATAATGAGATCCCGAATGCCGAATCTCTTTGCCTGCCAGCAGTCTCGTAAACAGTGTGGTTTTACAGGATTTGTTAGGCCTGTAACAGATATATTTTGTAGCATTTGATGTTTACTTTGCACTTGATGGTTTAACATTTTGATTTCCATACTCTATGTTTTGCATCTCATTTACACTTCAACTCATGACCTCCATTCTCCTCTCCCCTTTCCACCTTCACTCATCACTCTCATTGCCATTGCCACACCTTGTTTCTTCCATTCCATTTCCACCTCATGTGCTACCTTTCCATTCCATTTCAACTTCCCATGGTTCTATCGTTTAGTTCTCATTTATATTCAGAACAACTCATGATCACCCTTACATAATATATTATATAGCCTATCCGATATGCGTCGGGCTTTATGGCAAGTGTACTAATCAGTAATCGCGTTATGGAGACAGACATAGGCCCGCGCCGATGTCTACCTCCATAACGCGATTAGTATATCGACTACCTTCCATACTGTCTATCGGTCTATTGGCTACTCAAATGTGAAGGCTATAATAGGCATATGTTCAGTACCCTATCATTTCTATGATTATGATCATGAATGCATGCACATCGAAGGCAGCTCAAGCTCATTATCATAAGTTACATAAAGATAAACAAGGAATTTGTCCACATCTGCAGGTATTCAGTCCTTTTATTAAAACAAATTTATTACCATTGTGGACTTCCTCTTTAATGAACAGTGGGTTTTTTTTTTGTTGGGGGGGGGGGGGGGGAGGCAGCTAGGCCTAATTGGGATTGGAAACGGTTTAGTTATAGTGTGATAAATATAAATGTACATGTTTTCATTTTATTCTAACTAAAACATCTCCAGGTTATGTAAATTAGATGTTGACAACACACTTTCTTCAAATCAAAGAGACCAAATGTTTAAACTTGGAAAAAGAAAACACATTTTATTGATTTTCCAAACTTTGGCACTATTGTCATCATACATATACAATTTTTAAATAATAATAATTACAGATAAAAAGAGGTTTATTCACAATATTCACAAACAATTTCTATGTAGAGTCACAACTATACTATTTACAGTCCTGTTGAGTGGCATTTTTTTCTTCACTATCAATGAATTTATTTACCACTTCCTGGAAATGGATTAATGTCCTTTTATGAAGTATCCTAAATTTATGTAAGTCATATGCGATTATATATTTGTTTAATCTTTCAAGCAAGAATCCTTATTCCTAGACAGTAATATATTCTGAAACACTCCTTGGATTGATGGAAGTTAGCTAATACCTATAAAGTATATAATGTGCGATACTTTTCATGGTAATTAGACACTGATTCATTCGCATTCAAGAGTCACGCTGTATCAGGAAAGATACAAATCTTATTATAAATTCATATTATTTAAATGGCTTTGTCAAATCGCAGGATTCTAAACACGGAGAATGTGGGTGTAAAGCTTATATATGAAAGCCGTTGAAGATAATTGTGGTTTGATAATATTTTT
>JAVYIG010011350.1:0-61537 GCA_035222895.1 Strongylocentrotus droebachiensis
AAAGCTTCAGACGAGGATTAAGAGTCGAGAACTCTACAACGAAACGTCTTCTTTCTCTAATAATTTAATAAATCGTAAAATTTTCCGCGCTTCGCGCGGGAGGGTAAAAACTAAATTCAGACGAGAATTATTTTTGAGAACGGTACAAGGAATCGTCTTCTTTCTCTAATACTATAATGAAACGTCAAAGCTTGGGAGGGGGAAACTCGCCCCCCCCCCCCTGCACCGACCCCCCCCCCCCCCCCCGCATTACGTACCAATATTTGGCTCGCATAATTTCAAATTTGGGCCCCCCCCCCCCTAAGAAATCCTGGATCCGCGCCTGGGTGGTGGTCTATTCAATACCTCGTTAAAGTGCTCGGCCCATCTAGCTTTATGTTCTGCCTCTGTTGTAAGAAGCCTCCCTTGTTTGTCTTCAATAGGTGAATTTGTGGTTCCTCTATACTTGCCGCTGATTATTTTAGTAATTTTATACACCTTTCCTTGTTCCCCTTTAATGGCTGCTTCCTCTGCCTGATTGGCAAGGTCTTCAACAAAGGCACGTTTGTCTGCTCTTGTCTTCGTCTTTACGGCCTTGTTTGCCTCTCGGTACTGAAGTTTATACCTTTCTTTCAGTCTGTCTGAAGTAGAGTGCTAGCACACAACGGCCGGGAGCGTCATATCATAGTTTTGTGTTATTTGACGAGGGGGCGTAGCGACCAAGCGAAATTTTGCAATGTTTAATGCTGAAATCATGCATTATAGAAAGTCCCTAAGCCCAATATATACGTTCTTTCCGCTATAGTTTTTTCTAGCTATATTTCTAAATTTCCAGGGGGACGTGTCCCTCTATCGGGCCCAGGATCGCCTACCCTGTCCATGATTACTACCAACATGAGTTCAAATACAAGCGAGTTGGTATGAGCTGAAGCCAAATGAAGGGCAAGATAAGAGTTGTGAAGCGGCCCCTTTACCGTTAATTTAAGGTTGGACTGTTGAGTATAATTATAGCTTCTATTTAAAAGACATCCAAAATATTGTGCCCTTTTCAAAATTCTCACTAAAAAGTGATTACCTTTGTAGCGCAGGGGCTGTTCTTAACGTTTAACTTTGAATCCGCGGCTCAAGATTTTATGCGGCCGGCCTCCTCTATTCAATAACGTTTCCCAAGCCTTCTGGAATAACCCCAAATCTCCCGATTAAAGTTTTGTTTCCCTCATTCGTCGTTACTGTCACTTAGCGCCATTTCCTTGTCTTCCCCCTTTCTCACCCGACTTTTCTGTCCCCCCCCCCCCCCCCCCCACCCACTTAGTGTTATCTAGGGTACGCGCATGCATGTTTCCTCCCCGGCCCCCCACTCAGAGGTCGGAATGACCGCATGCGTGTTGCCAAAATGTCTAGTAAAGGGGTACTTTTCGTGCGACAAAGTCCGGCCCGAGAATTGTAAAAAAAAGGGGTGTATTTGACTTTTCACCCGGAGATTTCTTTAAAAAGGGGGTGTTTTTACTTTTTTTCTCTCATCTCTTTGGACTCCTGAGAAATTATTCCGAATTTAAGCCCAGACATGATATTTCTTTCCAAAACGAAACTGCGGAACTCTTATGTATTGAGGTTGATCTTCCTAATGAAAAGAATTTTATTGTTTGCGTTATATACAGACCGCCCAGCACAGACATGGTAGACTTTTTAAATGATTTAGAATTGCTCATGTCAACTGTCAACTCTTTCAATAAATCTGTTTGTGTTATGGGTGATTTTAAAATCGATTTACTGAATAATAGTCCAAACTCACTTCGTCTTCGAAATATTCTAGATTCCAATGCATTCAGTGTAATGATTGATAAACCAACCAGAATTAGTAATCATTCATCTTCATTGTTGGATAATATTTTCGTAAAAACATCTAAAGGCTTTTCTCAATCAGGTCTGTTTTATTGTGAAATATCTGATCATCTACCTGTGTTTTGCTTACTTTTTGACCACAAAACTGATGTAACACAAAAAAGGCGAATTGAAAAGAAACGTAAAATTACTGATGAAAATGTTTCTTGTCTGAATGAAGATTTACTCTCGGAAAATTGGAATGATGTCATAGTTTGTGACGATGTAGAAAGTGCTTTTGAAGTATTTTGGAATAAGTTTTATTATCTTTTTAATAAACATGTTCCATTATGTGCAATTAAACGACAAGAGAAAAGGAAATCATCCATGGATTACTAGAGGGATACTTAGATCGATAAAAAGAAGAAACGTCCTATATAAAAGAAGTATGAAAAAACGATCACCAGATAATGTTGAAAAATACAAGAAATATAGAAATAAATTAACATCAATTATACGATGTTCACGTCGTTTATTTTACTCTAAGAGGTTTGAAAGTGCAAATGGCAATATTTCATCTACCTGGAAAATTGTAAAGGATATTTTATGCAAGCAAGGAAAACATGAAGTTCCAGGAAAAATTGTTTATGGTAATAAAGAAATAACAAATGCAGAAGATATTGCAAATGCATATAACACTTATTTTGTAAATGTTGGCCTAAATCAAGCCAAGATGATAAATAAAGATGGAACCAACTTCACACAGTACCTCAATGAACCATCTAATACTTCTATTTTTCTAAAACCAACGGATTACATTGAAATTCTCAATGTAGTGAGATTGCTAAAAAACAGTCACTCTTTTGGGCATGATGAAATCAGTACATTTTTATTGAAAAAGATCATTGGTTCAATTCTAACGCCTCTTGTACACATTTGCAATCTCTCTTTGATGACCGGAGTGTTTCCTTCTTCTTTCAAACTGGCAAGGATGATTCCTGTTCATAAAAAAGATGACGTGATGGTCGTTTCTAACTATAGACCAATCTCAATACTGCTTAGCTTTTCTAAAGTTTTGGAACGAATTGTTTATAACAGGCTCTATAGTTTTTTTAGATAAATGTGAATCATTGAATCCTGATCAATTTGGATTTCGGCGGTCTCATTCTACAGATCTTGCACTACTGAAATTTTATGATCGCGTTTCAAGTGCACTCGCTGCTCACGAGCATGTCATTGGTGTATTTATGGATCTGAGCAAAGCATTTGACACACTTGACCATTCAATTCTTCTTTCTAAGTTAGAGCATTATGGAATAAGGGGCATAGCTTTACAATGGCTTGCGAGTTACTTATCTATGAGAAGACAGTACACTTATTATAACTCTGTTAACTCTGACATTCTGTATCTTAAATGTGGTGTTCCGCAGGGATCCATCCTGGGCCCATTATTATTTCTTATTTATATCAATGACATTTGTAATGTATCTAAAACTTTAAATTATACCTTATTTGCAGATGATACGAGTGTTTTCTTGTCTCATCGTGAAATCAACACTCTTGAACAGAAACTAAATTCGGAACTACCAAAGTTGACTTTATGGTTTAGAAGTAATGTGCTCTCTCTCAATGTTCTTAAAACAAATTATATTCATTTTAGAGGTAGAATATCTAATGACAACCTTGCTCTTAATATTAAACTAGATGATATTTCTTTAGAGAGAAAGACATGTACGAAATTCCTTGGTGTCTATATCAATGAAAAACTTGACTGGAGCGACCATGTAAAACACATTGTTACACCAATCTCCAGAAATATTGGCGTACTGTATAGAATAAAATGTTTTGTTTCTGATAGAATATTACTTATGCTATATAATAGTCTAATTTTACCACACATCTCTTATTGTAATATTTTGTGGGCAACATCCAAGTGTGTGACTAATAATATTCTTCTGCTGCAAAAGAAAGCTGTACGCATATGTACCCGAGCTGGTTATCGTGACCATGCTACCCCACTATTTATTAAACTAAAATGCTTAAAGATTGATGATATTAACTTCCTCCAAATTGCCATATTTATGTTCCGTTTTAATATCAAATTATTACCTACGTCATTATCTTCAATGTTCCAACAATCCAACCTAATAACATGGTTCATTCGTATTCAACAAGGCAGTCATCGAATTTACATGTGGTCAATCCTCACACTACATTAGCCCAGAAATCAATCAGACACAGAGGTCCAGATGTATGGAATTCTTTACCTAATGATATTCGAAATATAAAATCAACAAACTCCTTTAAAAGAGCACTCAAATGTATTATCATTTCACAGATGTAAGATATTACTTACATTATAATCTATTTATCAGTTCTAATTAAATCTAACATAATTTTGTTTAATACTAGGCTTAACGATTTTTTTTTTCTTCTTTCTTTTTTTAACTTTGTAAATAGTGTAAATAGTTCATTACAAAACTTTAGGAATTTTATTTGTCATATATTATATATTTGAAAGGTGTTGTAACGATTCAAGCTCTATTTGCTTATGTTTCATCACCTTTGTGTGTTCATTCTTCAAACTGTATATAAGTTGCAACTTGTCTTTGATAAAACAATGTTATATTCTTTTTCTACACTTATTCATCCATGATCCATGTAAAATTGAAAATGATTTGTTATATTATATTAATTTTTCATGTGATGTTAACTTCAATGAATTGTGAAATTGTGAACATGCATAAATAAAAAATAAATAAATAAAATAATTTAGGGGGATACATTGAGCATTTATCCTGATTTAGGGGGGTCTCCAAGGCAGGAAAAGCCCGCGAAATGCCCGCGAAAGGGGGGTTCGGAAATATTGGCAGTCCTCGGATAGGGGGTGCTTTCAAAAAGAGGGAACGAGCATATGCGTACCCTAAATAACATTGAGTTGGGGGGGGGGGGGGGCCGGGGTTTCCTCTCTTTGAAAGCACCCCTCTATCTCCGGTGTGTAACGTCAGTGACGGACGGATCTTTGTGTATTACGGACTGGACTTTGTTGCGTGAAAAGTACCGCTTTACCGGAGATGTTGGGAACACAAATTCGGTCTCTCCGACCTCGGAGTGGGAGGGAGGGAGGGGGGGGGGGGGGGGGGGGGCTTTCTTCTTTTCTCCTTTTTTTTTCTCTCTCTCTCTGTTTCTTTTCTCTTTTCTTTTTCTTCTCCTTTCTTTTCTCTTCTCCTTTTTTTTTCTTCTCTTTTCCTTTCTTTTTTCTCTACTTTTCTTCCTCTTTTTTTTCCCTTCCTTTTTTTGTTGCGCCGCCAATAGGGGGGGGGGGGGGGGGTTCGGCCCCCCTGGATCCACCAATGGTAATATGTTATTTTGTGGATGAACTAAAGAGTTTTTTTTCTTCAGATAAATCATTAAAAATGTGAATTTTACTAAACTATGTACACTGTCGCTCATATAGTTGGAATATTTTTGTTTAAGCCCAATTTATGGAATTATTTTAAAAATAATTTAAAAATAATAGATCTAGATAATAGTGTACATTTTCAGATTTTATTGAATAATAATTTGCCAATGTGTGTTTTGCGTGACTGCCAAAGCATGTGTATGCTACTATGCTTATCAACTAGGGGACCCACGCCCTTAGGTCATAAATGACAGTAATGAGGATTAATGCCCCACAAAAGGGCACTAATATAGCACATCGACACGGTTTTGATCATGGAGCCTCACAGTAACGAGGCCATTGCTTTGTCACTGAACCATGACTGTACGCAGCGGGGGCTAGGGTAGGGGGCAGTTTCCATAAATTTAAAAAAAAAACTGAAAATACAATAAATGTTAAATAATTTATTGCATTTTACCCCGCGGTTCCCAACATTTAAAAATCCTCTGTGTGCCCATGCCTTGACGATTCATGTTAGGCTGCTGACTCTGACGATAGGGGGCGTTGTTAAATGAGACTAAACGGAGCTATATGGCTATGATCCTCTTTTTCTTATGTTAGTTGAGAGCTAAGTTAATGAGATAGCCACCTGTCAGTGACCTCGCTGTGTGGTCTAATCCCTTCTAGCCCAGTTGTATTGACGGTCTTTAAAGAGAGAGAGAGAGACCTCCCCTGGTATATGTGTACGTGAGAGAGAGAGAGAGAGAGAGAGAGACCTCCCCTGGTATATGTGTACGTGAGAGAGAGAGAGAGAGAGCGAGAGAGAGAGAGAGGGGGGGGGAGCTTTCTTCCTGTCTGAGTGTATAAAGAAGAGAGAGGGGGGGGGGGGGGGGGCTAATATAATATTTCTTTGTGAAAAGCAATGTTTCCATGCATGGGGTATAATGTATTATGTTCATGCAACACAGTTATCTCGGGAATATATCTGAATTTCCCCTCTTCCTTTTTTAATAATTATCCTATTGTTGAATAATGTCGGTAGTGCATCCAGGGTTGTTTTGCAGTTCTCTCAATTGATGCGAATCGAATATATCACGATCATGCGAATGAATACCATTATTCAGGAGTATTACAGGTTCTGTGGTGATCAGCTATTGCTGAATGGTTAATGGTATGATATTATTCACCCCATGCCGAGCTGACGCGAAACCAGAAGGGGTAAATCGTTTTGTCTGCAAAGAATGGATTGTCTTGATCACTGCCAGATAATAATTTCTAATAATAAAATAGTCATTCATAGATTTCTGAACAATTTATCTCTCAGTACACGTCTGTGGGAGGTGTCTGGACTCTGGACTTAGACACCTAAACTATCACACAGGTAATAACATTTGGATGCATCATATAGTGATCGTTCATATTTATCCAGGGCCTTATTGAAACCATTTGATTGTTTACACACACTTTGTTTACATATATTGTTGACATTCAATCTTTTTTTAAAATAAATAATTACTATAGATGCAGAGGCGTTGACCCAAGGGCCATCAGGGTAGTTACCCCCTCTAAAAGAATACCAGATTGGCTGTTAATATCTTTCATCAAACAATACATGCTTTGGTGAATTATGTTGCCCCTCCCCATTGTAATAGTGGATCGACCTAATTGCTTCATAATTGTCATGCGTGAAGTTTACATTTCACATGTAATTATCATTGTTCAAAATCAAGAACGCGTGAAACTCAAATCTATACACGGTATTGGTAAACGCGGCCGCCGCCCATCCCTTACGTGGATCTGGTTAAGGTTAAGTGTTGACATTTTCATAATTCTGCAGCTTACTTCAGGCATGTAGTCTCATTCTACATTACGCTAACTGGTAAATTATCTCCAATGAGGGACCAGATGTAACAGCGTTTGGTGCCTAGCTGTCATTTAATTACCCTAGTAGATCTACATGTGATAATTCCTGGATAACGTGGTGCTACATTAATCGCCGATGGTAGATAACTGTTTTGCTGATCGGATGCAGTTATCTCAATGACAATCTGTAGTGGTTTGGACTTTGTCCCCCGATACACATTATTCAAGCAAGCACTATCCGAATATAGCCGTAATGGCTGAAAAGGGAGAAGACAAGTTATTGACTTCACTGAGCCTGTCATGTCCTTTGTGCTTGGAAGTGTTCAAGGATGCAACTCTTCTCACTTGTGGACACACCTTCTGTCGCAAATGTCTTCAGAACTATGACGAGACCCACAGCGAACTTCCTGACATGGTTTGTCCCCTCTGCAGATTGCCTACTAAACTGGAGGAGGATCGTGTGTCTGGGCTCCCCGCTAACGTTACTGTAAATGGACTGGTGGAGGAATGTCGTTCCCCCAATGAGGGTCATGGATCTCTTGATGATGTTTTCAAGTGCACAGCCTGTGAATTTGGAAAGGATGCAGTTTCCTTTTGCATCTCTTGCAGTCATTACATGTGCGAGGACTGTCATGGCGGTCACTGCCAGTTACTGACATCATTCTTCAAGGGTCATCAGGTAGTTTCTTTGGATGATGTGAAGGAGAAGAATATCAGCATTGATGAGTTGTCCTACAAATGCTCCGTGCACAAGCGAGATGACAAAGATTTGTTTTGCGAGGACTGTAAGATGTTTATCTGCTATAAGTGTACGATCGTAGGTCATCGTGGCCACATCATCAAGAACCAACCCGACGTTGAGAATGAGCTGAAGGGTACAGTAGACCGTCTTATCACACGCTGTGATTCTAACATAGCATCACTGAAGCTAAACATTGAAGTCATTGAAACCAAGAAGGAAGGAGTTCTTGATGCTGCCCAAAAGCTACGGGCTGATGTCATGGAGGCAGTTCATGTGAAGGTTAACCAGCTACAAGAGGATGAGCGTATGCTTCTTGGACAAATTGATGCATTGCAGGAGAGGTGTGACGGCGACCTAGATGCCTTAAGGGAGTATGACCTACAAAGGATCAACTGCATCTCCCGGTCAATGACCATGATGCAGGACGGCATCAAGACGCGCCATCTTGAGATGGATAAATTAGCTGCACACTCGATAGTATGCGAGGAACTGGACAATCTTCTGCTCGAGACCCTTGACGACACGTCTGCAACGGATATAGTGGAGAGCGTGCAAGAAGTGAGATTTCTTCCTACCGATGATATGCATCAAGAAATTGGGCAGTTCTCAAATCCGTCTTGTAGAGTCCTCAGCAAATTCGAGCTACCTAAACACATACAAGGAATGGTCAAGAAAACCATCAACAGCGTTGTTATTGCCCAATACGGTGGACAGAGTGTCATCAGCATTGATTCCAATGGCGAGAAGCAGGACATGCAGAAGTTACCGTCTATGTTCTATTACGACATTGCCTTTCAAAGCAGGTCCAAGATGGTGGTATCTTCCAATTCCTACTATGAAATCCATGTGCATGCCAAGGATGGATCTCGCTTAGCAACGATGGAGATACCACGGGGTGGTGACTATCCCAGGGTGAGCATAGGTCCCTCAGATGAGATCCTGGTCGCTAATAAGTCTAACCAGATCTTCATCTATGAGTCAAGTGGTCAAACCCTGACGCACACCGTACCGACTGCCAGCGCACCGAAGCAAGCTTTTGCTACCATGTCAGGTGCCATCGTCACGAGTTCTTGTGATGCCAACCCTAGTGTGGTACAGGTCTATGATAGGGATGGTAGGGCAGGAGAAGCCATTCGAGCTAGCCAAGGGGAATACCTCTACCCTGCTGTGGATAGTAAGGACAGAGTCTTCATTGCAACCGTCAAGAAGGGCAGAGTTCAGATCACACTCTACGAACTGGAAGGCCTTGATCTAAGGAAGAAAGCACAGTTTGAAGAACAGAAAGTAGCCACTGGTAGCAACGCATGTTATTTGGTTTGCCTGTCTCGTAGCATGCTTGCATTAGCCAGTGGATGTTGGCTTTACTTTGTCAAGGTTCCCTACATCTAAACTACAAATCACTGGTTGATAAAGAGACTTTTTACTTCCGGGGGGGGGGGGGGCTTTAGGGGTATCGGATGTGACACCCCATTCAGAACTTCTATTGGCAACAAAAAGAGAGGATCTTTCATTTTAGATATAGAACAACAAAATTCTGTCTGCAAATTTCAAAACCTGAGATCCCCCACCCCCCCTTTTTCATATTAGAAGAAGACAAAAATTGGCAAACTCATCTGCAAGTTCGATCCATTTGACACCAGTTAACGGGTTAATGGCATTACCTCAATCTATTTCGTATTTCGGCATGTGACACATGTACTAGCTAAAATGATATTAATTCAAGCAACGTACAGTATATACAGTACGATCAAAATATATTATTTCTGTTTATTTTATAGAGCTAATAGTCCTGTTAGAGCTTGAATCAGAGGAAAACTACTCGTTTGGTGTAAATTATTGTTCAGTTTCTATGAGTCTTGGTAATGGATGGGACACTGGCGAAATGAAGTTTCTTTGACTTTGCCATATATAGTTAATTATGTAGCTAACTTTTTAAGAATCGTTTAAAGGTAATACAAGGTTTTGGTATGGGGTCATGAATTTGGTTCAAATGAACATAATATTGGGAGCATATGTGATCCTACAATATTCAGTGATCGTTGTCGCGGTTGAAATCGAGTCTAAAGTGATGAAATTATAAATAATACACTCTTTCTGTTGTATAGCTCCCTCTCAAGGTCAAGATATTGATTTTGTCATAAAACAATGTTTCTTGACTAAAATTTCCGTTTGGAAATTATATATCACAACTGCATATTCTGAGATTTTCATGGTCGCAGCTACCATCGTACGGCCGTAGGCGCTATTTGAAATTTATCAAAATTTACCGGGAGCACCGGTAAATTTTTATATTTAATATTTCTCGAAAACCAAAGTGTTTTAGGGCTGAATTTTCTAGTGATTGTAATACATCCACAGGGGCATCCAAATATATCAAAATTGTAAAGAATCACTTCCAGCCAATTTTCAAAATTTCCCAAAACTTTGTATTACCTTTAAGCAGATTTCTCCTCATGCATGTGAATATTATACACAAGTGACGCTTGGAGTTGTAAATGCACTTGTTTAGTTAATGTATGATTCGATTTACATCCGATTTGATAACATTTGCCCCCAAAACATGCAATTTGTGTGTAGAATATTCAATTATTGTTGAAGACGATGAATATGCATTTTTTTTTTTTAATGTAGTCAAGTGGTGTAGCTATTGCATGTAAATAAAAATATGACATTGCGTTTTGAGTACCTTGATTTTTATAATGTCTTGTAAAACTTTCTGTGTGATCCCTATAAAACCATTGTAACCATGTTTTTTTTTTTGTCCAAATTAACATCCACCATGGTAACCGTGGGAACCATCGTATAAAGCATTGAATTGTCATTGAATTTTATTGTTTGATACCATGGTTACCATGGTGGATGGTAATTTGGACCAAAAAACCATGGATACCATGTTGTTTTTTTATAAGGCATAAATATTGTTCTGAAACAAATTTCTTGTTATAATGTCTAACCATAATTATATGGGTGAGCGCAGTCTCGTGTATTATAGTATTCAGAACAGACAAGAAACTACATATACATGACTAGCAGGTAATTTTATATGGTATGTAAAGGTTATGACTGCCCCCCCCCCCCCCAAAAAAAAAAAAAAAAAAAAAAAATATATATATATATATATATATATATATATATAATGTGCTTTTGCGTGATGTGTAATGTGCTTTTGCGTGATGGAGGCTGCAAAAGCACATAACAAACTTAATGTTTTTAAAGTATATAGTTGAGAAATTACATGTAAATGACATAGCTAGTAGAAGTATAGATTACTGATTAGTGGGGTTTTTTAATTGAAAGTTGTAACTATAACATTTCTTCGGATTCCATGATTTTGTCTCCATTCGCTTTGCAGTTTTGAACTAAATTAATAAGCCTATATAAATACACTTAGATCATAGTGGTAGTACATGTAGTTATGTAAAGAAAGAAGACTCTGTAATTTGAATTTATATTGACTTTAAGATATGATGCAATTCAATAGCTTAAATTTATATCGACACATGTATTATTTCTATTATAATATTTTGTGTAAAATGTGATCATATACATATATCTTTTCACTGCCAAAAGGGCGTTTACTCTGTGTTAAAGTATATAAGTTAATATCCTTAAGGATCCAAACAGACTTAATGTAAAGTTTCTAACCGTAAAATTCGATGCAAAAAAGTCAGCCTTAGGCTGCGATGCAAATTATCATAGAAAATATCTACATAACAGTGTTGGGAACATTAATTTTATGATAGTGCCATTTCGAAGAGTTTGTACCGTACAGTACGCTCCTGTGACAAGTTCTTAAAGGGCAAGTCCACTCCAAAAAAAAAAACTTACTCTCAATAGAAGCAGAAAAATCAGACAAACCTATCAAAAGAAGTTTGAGCAAAATCGGATAACTAATAAGAAAGTTATGAATTTTTAATTACAAGAAAAACTTTGAAAATCACAAGACAAATTGGCAACTCACTCATGAGTCTATGACGTCATTGCCTCAGCCATTAATATTATATTGATATTATAAATTTCCCATTTTCCCCTTAAGAATCGTACTTTTCCTCACACCAGCATCCAAGTTATATTGATAGTAATATGTTATTGTGTGGCACGCAATATGATACAAATCATATAACTAGGGCAAAGGCATGAGGAAATCAAGTTTTGGAAGATAATAAAAAATGGAAATTAAAGGGTTAAAAATATATAAAGCAATTGATAAATAGTGAGGCAATGACGTCACAAAGTGATAAGTAAATTGGCAATTTGTGAAGTGATTTCCCTTGTTCTTTATTTTACCATACTTTAAAATTCATAACTTCCTTATTAATTATCCGATTTAACTCAATTTTGGGGGCCTCTGTTTCTCTTGTTTAAATAAATCTATTTAAAGCAAATTATTTTTGGAGTGGACTTTGCCTTTAACTTCACACCTGGGCGGCCTAACAAGTTACCTTACCCTAAATCTACACCTAAACTAAAACCCGATTGCAGCCCTAACCCCATCCCTGCAATGACCCTCCACCTTAACTAAAACCCGATTGCAAACCTAAACATACCTTTGAGGAAATAAAGCCCTTAGCCATATTGTCGAAGGCGAAAAATTTCGGGTCACCTTTTGGTACCAGTATGTCAAATTATGTTTCAAGCTAATACTAACTTTTGAAAATATGCAATGGGTGAATGAAAAATTGCTACCTTTTTGTAAGACCAACTTTGACCGATTCTTAGCCCACGTTGTGCCCAACTTTAGTTAGGTTTTGCTCATTTTATGGCACAATTTCCATTTTGATCATAGTTATTAATCTGACAGAATGTAGCCATGTAGGGCAATCAAATTGTTTCCAAAATTGGTCGAACGCAATTACCCTCGTGTTGGCAATTCGTGTCGAATATCTTGCAGTGTATGAATTGAAGCCACCACCACACACGAGAACACCAGGGTTATACAGTGCGTCCCAGAAAAAACGAAACCGAGAAGTATCGATGTTCTATCATAACTTAATCACAACTATAATTAATGAATGATACATATTTGGAAAGCTTAGAGTCTCCTCTTTCATGTGATGCTACTCAGAAAATGCATACTTTACGCATAAGTGATTAAAAGCAATTTGAAGGAAGGAAACCAAAAAGACATTTGGCAGGCGGTATCTGAATTTCGAAGAAAAATTCACATTTCTAAAAAGTTGAGTTTCTGCCCTTTCATATGACACCTCAATCAGGAGGAATGAGCGAGGAATGACAAAGTTCTGTTTGTTTAAAGTAGTGCTTGCATTTCCATAATTTTATTAAACGAATTCGTTTTCACTGGCTGCCTGCCGTATCAATAAACGAAATTAACAAAAGACTTAACTCCGTTTCGTTGACAATCAGCCGTAGATGAGAGTCTTCATGCATGGCTGATTGTCAACGAAACGGAGTTAAGTCTTTTGTCAAATCTGCTTTTTGCTACGGCAGGCACCCAGTGAAAACGAATTCGTTTGTTAAAATTATGAAAATGTAAGGGCTACTCTAAACAAACAGAACTTTGTTATTCCTGGCTCATTTTTCTTGATTGAGGTATCATATGAAAGAGCAGAAAATGAACTTTCTAGAAATATGAATTTTTCTTTGAAATTCAGATACCGCCCGCCAAATTACTTTTTGGTTTCCTTCCTTCAAATTGCTTTTAATCACTCATGCGTGAAATATGCATCACGTGAGTAGCATCAACTGAAAGAGGAGACTCTAAGCTTTCCAAATATGTATCATTCATTAATTATGGTTGTGATTAAGTTATGATAAAACATCAATACTTCTCGGTTTCGTTTTTTCTGGGACGCACTGTATACAAACGTACATTATATAGCAAATAATTACGAGGGTATTTTCGATACTACATCGCAATGAGTAATATATTTAGAATTATGAGGGTGTTTATATTTTGCTTGATTTTTGTTTCCTTTGATTATTTTTGGGATGATTTCGAATAAATGGACATGATAAAATATTTATGCTATCAATAATTGTGTATTCCTAGTTACCGATAGAGCCGGGGAAGGGGGGGGGGGTATTCCATCAAACAATTAGTCGGAGTCATTTATATCATTTAATATTTAATATCATTTTCACCGACAATTTCATTGTCACCGCCTAATTTCCATCATGAAAATTTGTCGGTGGAAAACACCGACTTCAGCGAGGAACCATTGTCGCGCGATGCAGATAATTATGTTTAAAAAATACAGATTTAATAGGGAAGGAGTGTTATACATAATAAATGAGTTAAACGATGAGTTAGAGTATGCTACAATGAGGAACACAAGGGCGTCGCTAAAGGGGGGGGGGTGCGACACCCCCACCTGTCAGGATATTGTCGGTAAAATTGCGCTGCCGTCGGGAAAAATGAGAAAAGGGAGAGGGGAAAAGGAGAGGAAAGGTAAAGGAAAAGAAAAGAAAGAGAAGAGAAGAAAAAAGGAGAAAAAAGAAAAAGAGGAAGGAGAGGAAAGATGTATAAACAAAAATGGGGGGAAAAAAGAAGGGAAAAGGGAAACAAAAGAGACGGGGGAAGAAAGAGAGGAGAGAGAGAGAGAGAGGGGGGAGGTAAGAGCCTGGGCGAAGAGGGGTGGGAATAAGTGAGAGAGGGGGTTGTTGGGTGGAGTCGCGTCGTCGAGGGAGCAAGAAAGATGCGCATCGGTATGTTGCTGTTGTCGGTACTCGATCCTCGTGTACTATATCAATGCAGAAGTTTGAAGTCTGTTTGATGTATTATGTCGGTCAGACAATGATTAAGAGTCGAGAACGGTACAACGAATCGTCTTCTTTAAATTCTCTAATAATTTAATGAAACGTCAAAGTTTCCGCGCTTCGCGTGAGAGGAGGGGGGGGGGGAACTGAATTCAGACAAGGATTTAGAGTCGAGAACGGTATACAACGAATCGTCTTCTTTCTCTAATAATTTAATGAAATGTCAAAGCTTCCGCGCTTCGCATGGGAGCGGAGAAACCAATTACATGTTGTTTATCAATATTATTTACTCACTTCCGGGTGAAGTATTCTTAAATGGAGCAGCCCTTGACTGTGTTCAATCTACAAAATTTCTTGGAATATACATTGACAACAAACTATCATGGAAAACATACATCGATACTCTGCCGACATGTTTCACGAAATATTGGTGTTGTAAACAGATTAGACTTTAATTCCCTCACAAAATATTATTACCGCTTTACTCAACCATAATACTACCGTATTTACACTATGGAATTCTTGCTTGGGGTAATTCCAACACCACATATAATATAGAATACTTACAGAAACGTGTACTCAGAGTGATGAATAATACTCACTATTGCTCACATACTGACCCTTTATTTTCGAAAGACAAACTTTTAAAAGTTAAAGATTTATACGTTTCAAATCTCAGCATTTTCATGTTTCAGTTTTAACGCCAAGAACTCCCATTAGCCGTAATTAAACTCTTTATAAAAAAAGACGCTATAACAGGCGCGGATCCAAGATTTCTTAGGGGGGGCCCAAATTTGAAATTATGCGAGCCAAATATTGGAACGTAATGGTGACACCGGCAGTGGCAAAAATGTTGTTTTTTGTTTTTGTTTTTTTTTTGGGGAGGGGGGGGGTAGACAAAAAAAAAAAATCCCCATCACCCCTACTCTTACATGCAGGCCCCCGCTGAACGTTTATCGGCGGGGGTCCAGGGGAAGCCTCCGGAAGCTCAGGGTTTGGGGCAATAAATTACGGTCAGATGAGCATATTTTATACCTTATTTGTGACACTGGCAGGTCACGAATTGGCGTAGGGTCCAGAGGGCGGAGCCCCGGAAGCTCAGGGGTTTTATTCATCAAATTATCGTCAGATGAGCATAATTTGAAACCTTATTTGTGACACTGGCAGGTCACGAATTGGTGTGGGGTCCAGGGGACGGAGCCCCCGGAAGCTCAGGGGTTTTGGGCAATAAATAAGGTTCAGATGAGCATTATCATTTTCAGCAATATCATGGATCACTATGACGAAAATAATATTCTCAATGATGTTCAGCATGGCTTTCGTCCTGGCCATTCATGTGAGACCCAGTTGATTATTACATCTCAAGATGTTGCACACTCTCTAGACCAGAAAGAGCAAGTTGATGCAGTTGCATTAGACTTCTCCAAAGCCTTTGACCGTGTACCCCATAACCGCCTCCTCCATAAGCTCCATCACTATGGGATCCATGACAACCTTATCAGATGGATCAGGGTGTTCCTAACTGAAAGGTTACAACGTGTTGTTGTAGATGGAGAGTCATCTGAATGGGTTCCAGTCACCTCTGGGGTACCGCAGGGCACAGTTCTCGACCCACTTCTGTTTATATCCTTCATCAATGACATAGTAGATGGGATCTCTTCCAAAATCCGACTCTTTGCTGATGATTGTCTTCTATACCGTCCGATCACTGATGTCACTGATAGCCAAGCCCTACAACAAGATCTCAACAGGTTGCATTCATGGGCTAACACATGGCAGATGAAATTAATTCAACACCGAGAAATGCTACCACATCACATTCTCCCTACGTCGGAAAGCCATCACCACGAGATACACGCTAGGAGACACTCCTCTTGCGTTGGTAACAGATCTCCGGTATCTAGGACTGACTTTCTCATCCAACTTGTCCTGGCAAGGCCACATGAACAACATCACATCCCGAGCCAATCGGATGCTGGGACTAGTCAGCAGAAATCTCCGCAAAACCTCACAAAAGATCCGCCAACAAGCCTACTTCTCTCTTGTTAGACCTCATCTGGAATACTGTTGCTCGGTCTGGAACCCTCACACAAACAAGCATATATCCAAAATCGAGGCAGTACAAAGGCGAGCAGCAAGATTCACCCTCCAGAGATATCGTCGTATGGCCAGTGTCTCGGCCATGATTCAAGATCTGAAATGGGAGAGCCTGGAGAGGAGAAGAAATGCTGCAAGCCTCCACCTCATGTACAAGATCCAAAACGACACAGTAGCCATCAATGCACACCATTACACAGCCCCCATGATTGCCAGCAACACACGACAGTATCACTCAAAGAAGTTGCTGGCTATCCCATCCCGCACCCAGCTCTACCAGAACTCATTTTTCCCTCGGACAGTAACTGCGTGGAATGCACTTTCAAAGATCACCCTTGACGCTACTTCACTGGAGGGCTTCAAGGGAGCGCTTCCACCAAGCATCTAGACCAAGAACTAGATAGTTTATTCCTCAGCACTACATCCTGACTTATGGATCCTGCTGAGTATCGTCGTAGAAGTAGAAGTATATTTATACCTTATTTGTGACACTGGCAGGTCACGAATTTGCGTGGGGTCCAGGAGGCGGAGCCCACAGAGGCTTAGGGGTGTTAGGCAATAGATTAGGGGCATTTAGGGGCCCGCCTTAGGGCCATAGGTAGGGTTCGGGGGGCAGAGCCCCAGAAACTCAGGGCTTTAGGCATTTAATTACGTCAGATGAGCATAATTATACCTTATTTGTGACACTGGCAGGTGACTAATTGTCGTGGGGTCCAGGGGGCGGAGCCCCCAGAAGCTCAGGGGTTTTAGGCATTTTATAAAGGTCATACAAGCATGCAGGGACCCGCCTTAGGGCCGCTGGTGGGGTCGAGGGGGTGGAGTCCCGGAAACTGAGGGGTTTTACGGTCAGATAAACATACTTTGATACCTTATTTGTGACACTGGCAGGACACTAATTGGCGTGCATGAGGTCTAGGGGGCCCGAGATCCCAGAAGTTCAGGGTTTTTAAGCATTAAATTACCGTCAGATTAGCATCCAGCCGTCCGCCTTAGGGCCCTAGGTGGGGTCCAGGGGGCAGAGCCACCGGAAGTCAAGGGGTTTTAGGCATTTAATTACGGTCAGATGAGCATATTTTGATACCTTATTTGTGGCACTGGTAGGTCACTAATTGGTGTGGGTCCAGGGGGCAGAGCCCCCAGGAGCTTAGAGGTTTTAGGCATTAAATTACCGTCAGATCAACATCCAGGTGCCTGACTTTGGACCCTAGGTGAAATCCAGGAGGCAGAGCCCCCGGAAGCTCAGGGGTTTTAAGGCATTTAATCAAGGTCAGATGAGCAATTTTTTTATTTTATTTTTGCCACGGAAATTAGAAAATTACGTCGTCAGATATTTCGTTCAGTGGCTCAGGAAGTTGGAAGAAATCCTTTTTTGTTTGCTTTCACAAAAACAAAAACAAAAATCTTTCCCCTTTTTTTCCTTCTTTTTTTTTTTGCCAGGGGGGGGGGGGGGGGGGGGGCGGGGCCCCCTGGATCCGCCACTGCGCTAAACACACATACCAAACACGACATGTAACACGTGTAAACTATCATCTTCCTCATCTAACCAGGACAGTCTTCGCCAAAAAAAACTATTTCATACACAGGACCAAACTACTGAAGCACCATTGATCCGAATCTCAAACAGCTTAAAAACTGTGACAGCTTTAAAAAACATATCAAATTGTTATTATTGAATTCGTACGTGTAATGCACACCTATACTATTGCCCCCCCCCCCCCGACTGTGACTCTCGACCTAGAACATTCTATTCTAAAAACTTCCTTTTCTCTCTCCTCATTCTTCTTCTGACCCCCATTCTTTACCTTCTCCTCCTATATTATTTCCTTGTTTTTGTCTGTATACTTTGCTTTTTAATTAATATACTTCTACCTTATTATTACTTTTTGAGGAACTTACATTCTATACAAGCCATATGCTTTTTATCAATTTCCTTTTTTCACATGTAATTTCGAAATTATTTAGTGTAAATGCCATACAAACTTATGCTGTGTAGATGTATTTATTGTTCACGAATATCAATTTCGTAAAAATGCTATGTTTTGTTCATGTATTGTAGTTTTTCATGTGAAATATAAGAAACTAAAACTGAACTGAAACTGAGAAACTGAATTCAGACAAAAATTAAGAGTCGAGAACGGTACAACGAATCGTCTTCTTTGTCTAATAATTTATAATGTAACGTCAAAGTCTCCGCGCTTTCTGTTTTTTAGGACCCTCGGGTACGATAATCTGTCTTGTTGCCATAAAGTAGGTGTTTGACGAGAGCGCTGATGACCGTTATAATAAAAACGAATCAAGAAATATTGGAATTTTAGGGAATACTCGGATTTTCAACAACGTGAAACAAATAGTAAGCATCTAATATTAAAGGCACACTGTCCTACTTGTAGCTACTTGCTCCCTCTATATAGAAAACTTCCCAAATCGGTGCCTGTTGGTCCCCCATGATCCTCTTTTTCTTATGTTAAATGAGAGCTGAGTTAATGAGATAGCCACCTGTCACAGTGACCTCGATGGCTCGCTGTGTGGTCTAATCCCTTCTATCTGCAGTAGTAACGCCTACCTTTAATACCTTCAGCTGTCCGTTTGATTATAATTGAAATTTGAGTCATTTGAAGTAACAAAATATGGAAGGGAGGGGGGGTGGTATACTGATTTTTTTTTCTTCTTTCTTCCAAATTCGTGAGAAAAAAAATCTAGCGCCGATCGAATCAACACCCAGCGTTCACTCATCCGTCACAGAAAAGACAGGGTAGAGAGAGAGAAAGAAAACGCCTCTTTACCATGAAATAGTTTTCAATGTCATACGAATAATGGATTTTTAATTATATAAATGATATGCTATTAAAGTTGAATATACTTTTTTGTTTAAAGTATACGTACTGTAATCTGTGGTGAACGATTTTTAAAATTACTGTCCACTCGTTTGGCATTGGCAAATATTTCTTCCTGATGCTAGGGTGATGGGCGCGATTTGATTATTGATATGGAACGCATTTCATTTGAATGAAGAAGTTTGTTAAATCATTAAGCCATGCATAATAATTATGACGATTTTTTAATTGGCTAAATGGCTTTCCAATAATACGAGTAGTATGATGTATTTAATTAGGAATAAAGCTAGGGTAATAATTTCCAAAGCTCTTTGAAAGCGTATAGAGATGTTATTTCATAACGTAGTATGCGCTGTACAAGAACTGAATATTATTTTTATATATTCTGTTCGACACATCATCAACCAACAGTTGTGATAATGCAGTATGGCAGGTCAATTTTGACAACTTTGTTGGTCTGATGATCCTCAAAAGTTAAGGTTTGAACGAATAATAGGGAAATTGTAAGTATTGTTGTTTTTTTGCGCAGTGTTCTCTTGTTACAGTAACCCAGCAAATAATTATTCGATTACTCTCAAATTATTTTTTGAATGAGAATAAAACTATCATTAATTTAGAAATCGTTCACTGAATGTGTTGAGTTATAGCTAGAATTTAAGTTATTTACATGTTTTATTTCACTGATCGAGTTTATCTCTTTTTCCAGTTTATCCTTATACCATACATTCTCTCTCTGTACCCCTCCTCTCCCCTTCCTTTCTGACTTTCTCCTGTCTGTAATTATCTGTATCTTTTTTAACACTGGACAGAAATTAAAAATTGCGTCTTCTTAAAGGTATTACAAAGTTTTGGTATGGGGTCGTGAACTTTTTCAAATTAACATATTGGAAGCATATGCGTTTCTACAATATTCATTGATCGTTGTCGCGGTTGAAATCGAGTCTAAAGTTATGAAATTATAAATAATAAACTCTTTATGTTGTATAGCTCCCTCTCAAGGTCAAGATATAAATTTAGCTATGAAACAATGTTTCTTGACTAAAATCGACCGATTAGCTATTCCCGTTTGGAAATTATATATCACAACTACATATTCTGAGATTTTCATGGTCCAGCTACCATTGTATGGCCGTAGGCGCTATTTGAAATTTATCAAAATTTACCGGGAGCACCGGTAAATTTTTATATTCAATTTTTCTCGAAAACAGAAGTGTTTTAGGAGCTAATTTTGTTAGTGCTTATAATACATCCACAGGGGCATCCTATTATATCAAAATTGTAAAGATTCACTATCCACCAAATTTTCAAAATTTCCCAAAACTTTGTATTACCTTTAATGTAAACAAAAGGGTGAATAGAATAATTGTATTCATGCAGCATTTACCAAACACTTATTTCTTCTAACTCCTTCTATCATCTTTCCTTATGCTATTCTTCCTTCTATTATTTTCTCTTTTTGTCATTATGTTATTCTTGTTTTTCACTTTACCATCTTCTCTTCTATATTTCCATTTCTTGTTCTTAATCTTTACCATTCTATCACCTTCTCGTTCTATCTTTCCTTATTTTATCCCTTGCCTATCCTAGCTATCCTCTTATTTTTCTACCTTTCCTCATGTGATTCTCTGTTTTACCTTCTATAACTTGTCTTTTTTTTCTTTCCTTATGTTATCCTGCTTTTCCTTCATGGTATGCTGCCACAGATGACTGAGCAGCCGCCTTTTCGGAAAGGATTGTCAAAAACCATTTCAAGTTAGGGCTGAGGAAATAAATGTGGGTCAAAAGCTCTTATGCAGTACTAATTCAGTCTGAACACATTTTTGTTCGCATTGATCATGTTGATTTGTGCATTGGAAGAGAAAAGGTGACAATGACTCAAGTAAAAGCTCATCTACAAGCACAATTTACACGATATTATTGTTGTTACGACTACACAGTCTTTTTTAATTCTATAGCATCCCTTGTTTAATGCAAGCCTTGTTGGGTTATTCAAAATAACATAGTTTACTTGGGATGCTATCTTTGTTCTTGTCAGTCTACTGTCAATATCTTTGGTACTTATGAACATGACTGTGTTCTTTCTTGCATTTACTTTGAGGTTAGTGAAACTCTGAGTTTTCATGTGCTATTTGAGACAAATACCTTTAACATACACCTTACGCATCACCTCCTGAAAAAGACAGTGAGCAGAGAGATTTGGGATATCATGAGACTTGTAGCAAGTAGGCTGTTTGAATTAACTCAAGGTTATCTTGTGGATTGAACCAAGGTCCAATGAAAGTTAATATACATTGGATCACTTTAAATACTGAAGGACTTAAGCATGAAACTTGACACTTAAAACAGAGCTTAACTTTTAAAATGATTTAAAGCCTATCTGCACTAGTTTGGCCAGGGAGGTGTTTCATAAAGCGTTTGTAAAGTTACGCATGACTTTACGAATGACTTAAATATGAAAAGCCAAATGGGATGCTCAATCATTATTAACTGCATCAACTAAAGTTGATCTGTTCAGATGTAGATTAACATTCTTGTTATAACAAACATTTTAATGCAAAGTATATTTTTTTGCCATAATTTAATTAAAACATCAGGAAAAACTTTGGGCATCCTATCTGGCACTTCATATACAAGTCGTTCGTAAAGTCATGCGTAACTTTACGAAAAATGAGCTTTATGAAACACCCCCCAGGAGGGATTAGACCTCTCTGCATGGTCACTGACAGGTGGTTATCTCATCAAATCAGCTCTCAATTAACATAAGAAGGGAGGATCATGAGGGACCGACAGGCATCGATTAGGCATTGTTTGCTATATAGAGGGCGCAAGTAGCTATAAGTAGTGCAGTGGGGCTTTATGAACACATGAATATGGCCTGACCCACATTCAGTGCATCTGATCAACCTGGTGCTCATGCAGTTATCTGTGGCAGAAAAATATATGAATAGGATCCCAGTATCATCAGACATAAGGAAGACTAATCTTAATTTGTCATAGATCAAAAGTCAAGGTCTCATTGATGACGACTTATTAATCATAAGCTACCAAAGTTGAGTAACTTGTTTTGTAACGAAATCTATTATATGTACTAAAAATGTAGTTCACAACATCATTATAGGATACACACGAAGAGGAGCTTGGTTATGACTTCACATGTTCATTTTTTATTATGTATGTTTTGAAATTCTACTTATATTCAACCCAAGACATTAATGTTCTGATGTACAACTATATATACATGCACACATATATCATCCTTTTCTTTCCCTAGACTGAAAAATCACACACCTCTTTGATTCATTAAAAACAAACCTCAGCTCAGATAAATATTTGAATGAAATAATTAATTATTGTTTTGATTTAGTCCACTTAATTACTGTTTTGATTTAGTCAACATTCTATATGACCTTGCCAAAAGTATGCTGTCTTCACTCAAAACAAGATAGTTTTGTTCTGGTAATAATGAACAAAAATATATATACCACCAAACCCATCAGAAATTACATAAATTAAAATGAATGCTGGAAAGCTACATATGAATATCTGTCAAATAGATTTGATAGAAAAATATTATATATAAAACAGATGGAGGAGTACAGGTATACAATGCCTATAGTATTTCTATGATTACAAAAACCATATAAATAACATCCTTCCTTCACTATGTGATCAAGAATTATCTTGGTTCAGAGTAGAATACAGACAGTTTCTTTGAAAGTACAGTTCCATTATCAACACCTAATAATTAACTTTGATATTACATGGTAGTAAAATATGTAACGTTAACAATTTGAAACAAGGAATACCACACCTGCATTATTATGGATAAACAAAAATTAAATTTAAAAGAGCACATTAATATATTGTATATGGTTTAATATAATCATTTTCAACCTGAGATTACAGTGTAATGTAAATGGCATTAGGTGTGCATTACAAAATGCAAGACACTGGAAGCATTTAAGTAAAGTACGGTATGATGAAATAGACAGGAAAACTTGAATAAGTTCAAGCATTTAGCACAAGATAAGGTACTCTCGAATACAAAATATTTTATCTTTTTTCCAATATAAACAAACATATCCTCACTTGACGATCTCAGCCTTCTGAAAAAATAAATAAATCCATATTAGAACAAAAACAAAAACGAATCTGAAACAAACTAAAAAGGCATCATTAGGAAGTTGACAAATTTATCTTCTAATTCTGAATACACTCCTAAAGTTGTACATTCATATACTTGACTGCATAGCATACAAGCATATAGTTCTAGAAAGGGAAGCCCACCCTACTATTAAGTTGTTCATAAGAGAAGCAGAAATAAACGAGAGAAACCGATGGGGGAATATTTGAGGAATATCTGATGAAAATAAGAAAGTTATGAATTTTCAAAGTTATAATCGATCAAACAAAGACTACTCTGTTACATACTTTTGAGTAATTCTCCCATTTACTCAAAAGGTATAACTTAAAGAATTCATACTTATCTAACGTTTATTCAGGTTCTCCTCATTCTTTCACTGATCTGTTTCTCACATTTTCTACTATTATCAAAACCAACGTAGTACCAGGATGGACTTCCCCCTCTATGTCATGGGTGCAAAATCCCATCCACAATGTTATAATGTTGAACCATACGATAGGTCATATAACACCAGAACATGTCTTCTGAAGCAGAGACATGCATTCTAAAGTTCATTCACATGTGAGATACTTCATGCTCTATTGGAAATAAAACTGAGAAAATAAATATTAAAAACGTTATGGTTCACAATTTTATAGTAAATGTACACCTAGTAAATGTACACATAGTTTGTGTAAAATCAGTGGCAACAGAAGGGATTATGGCACTTTAGAAACAATACAGAACAAAGTTCATTAGTCATAGCACTATATAGCACATTTAAAATGGTCATTATAGCCTAAAAAAAGAGAAGGCTAAATGACTCAGTGTTAGAGCAGTGGTCTCATAACAGGGCAGTCCATGTTTCAAAACCAAGTAGATGCACTTGAACCGTTTATTCAATACCAAGTCCCTCGGAGAGGACTTAAGCCATTATTCCCCTGGTTGCCACTTACAAGCAAGCACATGTATGCTAAAGCATCAAACCAAAAAGAGAAAAGAAAAGGACATGCCATTATCTTATTTCTCAACACATGTCTTAGACATAAAACAGTAACATATAATACTGCTTTGAACAATATACAACATGAACACTAGAATAAGGTTGAATATGTCTGCACTCCATCCCACACCTATTAATCATAAGCAATTTGCTAAAAACTTCAAAAGTAGGGTGTATAATTATACTGCTCTGAAAGCGAGAATATGTTATTGAACACATATACATGTAAACATAATAGAAACAGTGTACCAAGGGTACTATTTATTTTTTGGTACACTATATTGAAATATACACTGAAATATTAATAACTTTTACTTCACAGAGAAATGCTTAGTATTTGCCATAAAGTTTACACACACTGTTAAAGTCAAACCAGTATTTGGAGTACATTGACACTTTGGTAATTCCTATTTACACATCCAATGAAGCCATTAACAATTCAACACTTCAACACCCGTAAGTGTCTCAAATCCACTAAATCGCCTCGATGCAAGACACAATATCATATTTTTACTCAATTACATGTTTCATTTTAACTGTGTAAATTACACACTGTTACATACATTCCGTACATCTTTAAGGAAATAGAAGAACATTGTGAAAGTTAGTAGACACAACAAAAACCACCACCTACAAAAAAAGTTGGTTCAAAGTCATGCATTTTAAGTTTCATCACTATTATCCCTAACCCTGTTACTAACCAGCCTAGACATGCAATTCTTCATATTAAAATGAAATTAGGATAGACTTCAAATTGTTTTCATGATGTATTTTACAATTAATTTGATATGGATAAGTGTAAGATATTTCAAGGCTGTAACTTCCAGTGATTATAAAAACATTCGTTTTTAATTCATGTCTCCTAAAAGACAATCATATTCAATACGATGCCTGTAAAAAACGGTCTAACATCTTAGTAAACAATCAAAATAGACAATAAAGTTTATCACAAGATTGCGAACAGCTTACTTTTTATACAAAAGATAGATGCGTTTTTCATTGATTTACCAGATTTGTCTTTCCTCTTTTACAAACTCACAAGAAGTAGAAAACACAAGCCATGTTGAATCAAAAGTGGTTGCTAGGTCAGTATAAGTTGTCCATAGATGTTGTAATTTCAAATAACTTTTGTGAGAGGATAGTATTCATAAAAATAAAATAAAATGTTGAAAAGTCATAATGTAAGCTTCATCAAGTAAGTAATGTTGATTATTGGTCCTTATAGAAAAAACATATATTCTATGAAAACTTTGATTAATGATATGATTACACTAGATAAGTGCTATTGAAAGAATTTTCATCCAAGTTTTTTTGTTACTTTTGGAGAATATAAAGCCATATTTGTTTTATTATAAGACTATGGTACTGTAAATTTCTGGGAATCTTGCGAAAAAAAAATCAATTGACCATGATTATTCTGAAAAGAAAACCGGACAGCTCAGCACTTACGATGTTTCTGTTAATTGGATCGCTTTTGTATAAAACCAATCAAAATGAGTATTTAGGTGCTATTTATTTTAAATAATCAGTCCAAATATTCTGATTTCTCTCTTGGTAACAGATGTTTTTTGCTGTAGATTGTATAATGGGTTTTTTACTATCATGTCTATTGTGTTATATCGCAATGGCATGGTGTTACATTTTACGATGTGATGATAATTGACTGATGTAAATCTGCAAAAAAATAAATATCATGGTATTTCTATAAGATCGACAGACAACATACATGTAGGCTTGGATCAAGTATGTCCAAAAGCCAGCAAGCAACCGACATTTAAACATTAAACTGCAGAGCAGTTAGGAGTAATTTTATCATTTTCAGTCGAACTTTTTCAATTTCTTGCATAAAGAACCTCCCAAAGTCATTTGTCAGATAGTGATACTGACAGACGTGAAAAGAGCAAGCAAGGTTCTAAGAGTATAAAATCAACCTCTTTGTACAAACAATTTAGCACTTCACTACATAACTCTCTATATATACCAAGTTTAAGGCAAACTTGTTAACTGAAGACCATTTCACAAAAAATATGGACTGCTAAGTTTATGTCTCCTTAGAAAAAAAATATAAGAACTTTGCAATTGTCCAATTTGTGCATGAGAACTAGAGCATATCCACCAAATAAAGTCATATATTTCTACTTTTTTTTTACTCCGTAGTACTTACATAGCACTTCATTTCTCTATTACTCATTCTTTCTTTGACTTTAAACAAACAAAAATCTTGTTAATCCGTCATGCCTTTTAACTTTCATTCAAATGGTGTACCTTAGTGTAACCTATTGAACTCATCAAAACTTGTCACTATTGATAATAATCAACAGTCTATCCTCCTTGTGTACATATTTATGGTGGCTTCTTTATATAGCACATACATGTATGTCCATCATGTTGTGACGCTCCTGGCACTCTAAACATTATTACCTCCATCATATAGCTGTTGGTTGAATACTTACATTCACACATGAACATACGTACACATCTACATCTATATCTTGAGAGTAATTGTCTATCTCTTAAAAAATATTAATACATGTATTAAAATTCAACACAACATTTATTATAATTATAATCAAATATCTTCTTATGACAACTATTGCTCTATCTCTTAAAAATATTAATACATGTATTAAAATTCAACACAACATTTATTATAATTATAATCAAATATCTTCTTATGACAACTATTGCTCTATCAAGAGCACCCTATTGAGATATCACTCTGCCAGGTTAAACAGGAATTGATAGTATGGTCAAGGGGATAGGGCAAGGGGCTTGGAAAACAGGCAAAACTGCATGGGTTTAAGACCACATTAGTGCGCTACTGTCCCTCAGACAGGACTTAATAAGCCATAGGTCCCATGGAGCTCTTGTATAATAATTAACTTGCGTTCTCAGTGCTCAATGACAACATGCAACAAATCAATATCAAGCCTTCTATATCACCATGAGTGGGCTCCCAACCTTAGTTTAAACATCTGCATAGCCAAGAAAAAATTAATGTGCATTGTTTAACAATCAAAGTAAAAATAATTCCAACTTATTTATAGAGGCTTCTCAAAAAGCTCTTGAATATCATCAAAGTAATGCACAGAGTGGTTGATTCTGTGTTCATCATATGGACAACATTTCTCACTTATTATAATTGATGAAGTAGTCATGTATGGCCATTATCTAGCAAATTTTATGTCATTGGTCATATTACAATACATGATTTCAAATATTTCAAAGATCAAACAGATAGATGACATGTCAGACGGCCGGGTCATACTCTATGGAAATTGCTCAAGTACTGAATAGCATTTCCTGTTGAATGGAGAGGTACAGAACAGTTTGGGCTATTTACAAAGCATGACACAGAACAAGAAATCTATTCATTCCTATTCTATAATGAAACAAGAGTAAACAAATGGGCCCGAATTCACAAAGGAGGTTTAGATTTAACCCATGGTTTAAACTCTCATTTACATAACCCATGGTTTAAAAATTTGCGCAAAATAAGTGTACCTTGCCTTGCGTGCGTCTAATATTGGACCTCTAAACTTGTGTCGCGCTTATTTTGCGCTTATTTTAAACCATGGTTTATGTAAATGAGGGTTTAAACCATGGGTTAAATCTAAACCTCCTTTGTGAATTCGGGTCTTGACAGTTGAGCTTCAAGGCTGATTAGGGAAGGGATACTATTCACCCTTTTGACACCCGCGTTGCTTTCTTTGCCTCTCTGCATGGTCATTTGCTTGCCATCCGTGCAATTTTGCACAAAACAATAGGCAACAATTGGCGGATTGACGGATTCCTTTGTGCAACACAATGGCTTTGCAAAGTTACCCATTTCCAATCGTGATTACGGTAACTCCAACAATCCTTATAACACTGGCATAGATTAATCTTGAATAGGAAACAGTTAAATAATCTTGAAGCCTTGGTACATGTATATCTATCCCATGATGAATACAATGTGGCACAGGGAAATTATTTGGGTGGCATATAACAATTTAATTTGCGTAGTAATCAAATATGTATTCAGCCTTTCATGGTCTGTGTGACTGAAATAAGAATTATGGTCTAAAATTTGTATCTTGGAAATAGGTCAAAGTCCTCTACCAAGGCAATGATCTGCATTTGCCATCCTTTACCCAGGAGATAATAGAAAGATATGTAGATTACTGTATTACCCCCTCATGATTAACAATTGAAGTCATAACCATGGTGATGATAACCATCTCTTACTCTGATCAAGGTGTGCCAAAAGATATTTGCATGATATAACCTTATATAAATAATAATAATAATAGTGGCTTCTTGTATAGCGCTCATGTCTGTCAGACTTGACACTCCTGGTGCTCCCGATTATTATTCTCATAATCTTTATCACTAAGTGACATTTTTCATGTTATTCTTAGTCGTAGCTATTGCAAAAAGAAAACAAATTTGAATACAAAAATAAATAGTAATGCTTCCAGCAAAGAGAGAGGAGGAAAGCCATTTTGGTTTTAATATAGTTTTGATTTTAAGTCTTACAATTAGAAAAGATCAAAAGAAATCATGGAAGAAGATGTGCAGAGAATGAAAATCTATAAAAACTACATTACACATGTGAAAGCTGGACACAGTGTCTGATAAATATTACTATGACTATCATAGGAAAGACTGATAGACACGAGAGAGAAGGATTAGTAGAAAGACATCAAGGTTTATGAAAGATATTTCCCTTTCGGATTCTCCTTGTCAATTCTTGTCTCATGAGCTTTCGTTCTTGAGTCACTCCTTTGAGCATTCCACTGTTCTCCTGAGCTCTACGGGATAGGTATGGAATCACATCATTCACAGGGCCATAGGGAACATACTTGTACACTGCATACCCCATCTCACCTGCAAATAATACAAATCAACATCAAAATTATGTCTTTTTAATTATAGGCAGTGGTGGCGTACAACAAAAGAAGGATTAAAAAATGATAAAAAAGTGAAAGAGAACATGATAATAAATTGCTATGACACCCTCCCCATTCTCCCTTAATGGTTTTTATTTGCATTTCATCCATCACGTAGCCACATATTTGACAATGAAAATAAGCTCCAAAATCTACAAAATGATATCGAAGGGACAAATAAGAAATAGTTGTTTTTCACATAAAACTGGCATTTTTTCCCCTTCAATATAATTTCTAATCACTCATTTTCATTCTGGATCAATCATTTTCTGTTAAAATGGTGCAGCAGTACAAGAAATACATGTGATGCCAATTTGTTTGTATGAACTGCAGACTCTTTATATTTGTTGGCTTCATAACTTTTATTTGAATAAGATTCTGAATGTTATGAAACTTACCAAGAGGAAAGGAGACCTGGTCACACATTCCTAGGAGTTGACCGAAGTAGACCAATCTATCTTTAGGACCAATACCAAGCTCCTCCATCCTGACAATAACAAAATTAATCAAACAATTCAATATCAATGAAACAACATGGCCTGCAGTGCTCCAAAATTAGCTTTGACATCTTGGATTATTTCATCAAAGTTATACATGTGGGGTGAGGGTTGACATTGGGTTTTAGGTTAGGGTTAAGGTTAAGGTTAGAGTCAGGGTTTGGTAGGCCTATCATGTTTGGTCCAGGGTTGAAGTTAAGAGTTTGGTTAGTGCAGAAAAATGGCTCAGACCAATATTTTCTGGAGCATGTGTAATATACATGTAACCTGACTCAACTTAATATTCGTAATTATACAAGATTGGTTGAAATAAGCTGGTACTCTAGTACAGCTGTTCCTGTTAGAATTGGCTTAAATAGGTCTTGTGTGTTTGAGCAGGGATTGGTCCAGGGTACATCATACATTAGAGGTAAATAGTTATTCAAACTTGTTAGTAGAGCAAAGGTTGGAGAGTCCCTGAATCAGGTACATTAGCAAATGTATGTAAATGGAAGCCATTGATTTTAGCCTTCATTTTGAACAAGTGCAGCAGTAATTTTGCATCACAATATCACATAGGCTTGGTTCCATAAGTGAACCTGACCAGCACCATACCTTTGTACAGCATGCCTCACTGTATCCAAGTTATGTGTTGCCACCATGATATTGGTTTGACCTCTGGCCTGTATAGTATCCAGTGACATATCCAGACATCTATGGTAGCTCTGATTGGTATCCTGGTACGTTGGATTGATGGGGTCATCGTAGCCGATGTCCTCAGCACGTTGGCGTTCCTGGTCCATGTAGGCTCCCCGAACGAGCTTGGCACCAAAGTGAAAACCTTCCCGGCGAGCCAGCTCCATGTCAGCTTTGAGGCAGTTATAGGCGTGCTGTTCAATATATTTCAAAGTTAATGAATGTTTATGAAATACTGGAAAGTCAACTTACAATCGTACAAAAGCAGGCCCATAATACAGTTCTTAAATTTTAATACATGTAATGAAGGGTACTTGAATACAGGATTCCACAGAAGCCTGGATGCTTGCAATGGTCACTCTTAAAACGGTGACATGGGTGAGACATTTTACTACCCTTAAGAAAAAACTTTATTATCCCAAATTCTTTATTTCATTTACTTCCTGTATTTTAATACCAGAGGCAGTAGAATTAATGAACTTGGATGAAATGAATTCTTATAATGGTAAGCACGCCTAAAATAGGAACATGAGTGAGACATTTTAAAGTAAAAATGAAATAAGTCAGAAGTCAATGGATTTCTTACCTAAATGTTGTTTGCATTTATTTACAAAAAAGGAAATTTGAAGACAATATTCCCAAATCAAGGTGACAAAATTGTCCATAGGTTTGTTACATTGCCAACAGAATAGTCGTGAGGGATTGAGATGGGGTACCATTACCCCTCCTCCCCCCCCCCCCCCCCCCTCCCCCTCTTCCTGTAGCATCACCCCTGAATAAGAGCATTTTAGGATGGGTTGGATCATCAAATTAAACCTGCAGGGTTTACCTTAAGATAGCACTGGTAGGTATTGTAGATGACAGGTTTGTCACGGTTAAACTTTCTCATCATCTCTACAGTGAGTCGACTGATGGCTGGCTGGAAGTATGTCTGTTCAGCATCCACCATCACACGAACATTTCTCTCTAATGCACACTGAAAGAGTGAACAGAACAACAAATATTAAGGCCATAACACACAAATATTGACTGCTTTGACACTTTGAGTCACATAACTATAGCTCCTCTGTGATCTGGAGACTGTACTGTGCCCTGCATGAGACAAGGGCGAGGGGCATAATGTAGTCTCAAGATCACTGTGGAGCTATTATAGTTTTTGACTCAAAAAGTCAGCAGTCAATGTTTTGTTTATATACCGCATCCTCTCAAAAGGGCATATTTTTACAAAATATCCCATTCAAAATGTATTCATAAACGTAGGAAAATTTACCAATCTACACTGTACAAGAAGTATGCATCCACTGTTGACTGAGGGGACCCATAGTGATAGTTATGCGTATGTACTGCATCCATATATTGTATGTGCAAGTAGAGCTATATGATCCAATTTATTTCAAACTTTCGCCATTCTGTTTATCCTATTTTCTTTCTTCATACAGATGAAGCTACTACAAAGGTTGGATTGCCCTTTAATATAAATATAACATTATAAATGCAGACATTTATAATTGAACTGAATTGATCTATTGTCCACTAAAAAATGGAATTTTGTTGCTCCCTGGTATTACAAACAATGTACACAATTATACAAATTATAAAACATAATAAAATAACAACAATGGCGTTACATCCAACAATACATAGATCTGCATAATGCATAACATATCAACTCAGAGGGTACTAAAAATAAGCAGATCAATGACAAATACACTGAAGGTGCAAACAATATTAGAATTGAAACATATTCAGGAGAAAACACTTGTATTAGGCATGGTTTCAGCTTTCTCTTACATTTTAGTCATCTACAGTCTCACATATATATCACTATTATACTTTGGAAGTCTGTTCCACGACTGGAACCTTCCTCACATTAATTCATATCATTATTTGAAATAACACAAGATTTAAATCATCCACTGTGTCTTCTATGACAGGTGCATTACTGAATGTACATGTACAGTGATGCCAGTGTATGTATGTTGACTAATGCTTACCTTAGCTAGTTCGTTGACCCTTTGTAACATGCGTTTGGTTTGTTCTTCCTCCTCTTCTGTCAGTATAAATTGAAGCAGCTCCAACTTGTCTCCCTGTTATAAAATACAGTATTAAACAAATGTTAAAACGATGTGCTCAAGGTACCACAATGTACATTGTTTAACAATGATTTGTTAATCCTATGCATCTCACACAGTCACCACTTATGCAATTCACGAGGTATAATAACCTTGTGTTCCTTATTAAGCCAATATGATCATGGTGAAAACTGATATTTGCTGACGTGTACTGTTCTACTACTGGACACCAACCCCAAATCATCAATGCAATTTTCTTCGCTCAGCAACGAAAGTGCAGTAGATATTAAGACTTTGGTGGTAAGGGCTTTATAAGTAATGTTTTTATTATTATTATTATACCGTAAAATATTCCACAAAATTATTGCACATGTGGCAAATGAGAGACCATGCAGAGAGAATTGACTGATGTATGTATATGAAAATGTTTAGCTATCATTTAAATCAGACAGAGGAATACATGGATATACTGTAAGTGATGTGCCTTAATTTTGCACATTTTTAAAATTCATAATTCTGGAACAAATCTTTTAAGTTGACTTTATCTTGACTTCAAACTATATATGCAACTAACAATCATTTACATGTATTAACTCTAAACAATCTCTTGATATGTATCGTATTAATGAAGCAGAGTACATAATATCACATAGTTCAAATGACAACTGACTTATTCTTTAATGACATAACAATTAACATTTTGGGATAGGTGAATATGTGAATAAAAAACTTCAGAAAATTTAGACCTTAGATTGTTGATCCTTCACAAACACTAAACATTGACTAGAACAAAACAATAGATTAGATAGACACTAGACAGACAGCATATTTGATTGAGATAAGACCTATTTGTTTATGATTAGACCTGCATACATATCCAAAGATATTACACTTCACTAGCTTCTTAACTTGTGCTGCACCATATAAACTCTTCTCAGGTATAACCAAGGAGATATCTCTTTGGTTATTACATTCTTTTAAATCATCTTTATAAATATTTTATGATTTCTAGACATAATTCAAACATTCATTGATTGCTGCATACCAGGTCTATTACCAACAATTGTGATAATGACTGCATATACATGTATTTACTAACAAGTAATTTGATCTCAGGTATTTTGTAATCTGCTGGAACCGTTGTTATGACTATGAGTCAAATCTATTTGAGATCCACATACATGTAGGTATAAAACTTGTTCTTACAATACCGGTAGCTATACAAATAATAAAATTCCCATCTTCAATCAGGATATATGCTTTTCAAAAAGTGTGACACAAGCAGTCTTATCTTCTCCCTCAGATACATATTTGTGCACCTATTTTTTGCTTATTGTCAAATACAATTCCATAAAAAGGTCTAGATATTTTGTTTTGTATATTGTAAGTTATGTATTGTATCACAATTTTGCATATTATGACACAAATTTCAAAGTAAAAACTGAACAATTGAATAGAACTTGTCAAATTTATTGTTTGCTTTGGTTTTTTCCCTATATTTTTACATTTGTTAGCAATTTGAATTGTCCACAATCTAATATGCAATGAGGAAGATGTTTCATACCTCTATCCTTGGAGCTTTGAGGATCTTGGAGAGCTTGAGATCTGGTTGAACAAGACATTCCCAATCTAAAAGATCTATCATCCTGCAATAAACGAATCAATTATAATCCAATAATAAGGGCACATATATAATATATTCACTTGGTTACTAGGAAATGTAATATGTACTAAAGTGTACCGGTATTACATTGTAAGTTTCATTCAATTTCAAAACAATAGTAGGTAATTGACTCTTTAGCTTTTATTAATCTTAATTACTTTTGATGTAATGGAACAAATAAACTTCAAGGTCCAAAACTACTAAAGCACAAGTAAAGAATATTTATCCACTATCAAATTTTTAAACCAAACGATTCATTTCCAACCAATTACAATTCAATTAAAATGGAACTTCACTCGAAAATAATGCCTCCGCCATGGAGCGCTTTCACAAACCAAAACAGAAGCAATTTTTCAAATTCAAGTTTAATGTTAATCCATTAACAGGTTCTCATGCAGAATATCGTGATTACAAGCTGTTTTTCATATACCTGTATGACCCTTTTATCTTTGTCCTCATGACCCTAAAATCTAATCAGTTCATTGGCTCAGCAAGATACATACATGTCTTGAGTTTGATGGTAATCTGTCCATCAGTTCTAATGATGTGATCACCAGCTATTTAGGCATACACAATGAGCCCTGTGACCTTTAACCTTGTGAACTAAAAATCAATTCATTGGCTCTGCAAGATACATACATGACCTAAGTTTAAAAGGAATCCATCAATCGTTTTTTGAGATAACGCGATCACAAGCTATTTGTGCACACATAATGAGCACTGTAACCTTTGACCTCGTGACCCCAAAATCTAATCTTGAGATAACACGATCACGAGAATGGGACGTACGTATGTACGGACGGACGGACAACCCAAAAACATAATGCTACTTCGTAACGGAGGCATAAAAATAAGTTGAATATATCAACCAAAGGAAAGTTTTCAGTTTCATATGTAGGCAGTTCTTTATGGAATGATCTCCCACTTACAGTACGGACAAAGGTTGCGTTTACAAATTTTTGGCTAGAATCAGGTTTCTCAAATGTCTTTCAAGCAAATTTAGAAGGTTATAAACGCAAAGCCTTTTTTAAAGGGCTTTAGATATGGGCATATCTAAAGACGCAAAAAGGTGTGTTTTGAATGTGACATACAGCCAGAATCACGTTTCTGAGAGATCGATAAACGCAAAGCTGTTTTGAACCTCACATACAAATAGAAATTCCCAGGCTAGTTTCCGGTTCGGAGAAATAGCGCTGAGCAGCTGCGAAGAGACAAGGCCTTAATTGTGAATCATGAAGAGTCGATAAACGCGACATCCCGCAAATCACGATCGAATAGTGGGGTTCGATAGTGGGGTATGATAGTGGGGTACGATATGTACATATATCTAGTGGCAAGCCTCGATAAACGCGCCCTGCCTGACAAAAGTCATCCACATCTTGCCTAAGGAAAGCACTCATAAAGTTCCTTTTAAATGAGTAAAATGTCATTATAAACTTCTAGGTATTTGATATTTGACCTCTCTTCTGTACAATTTTATTACAGTTTTGTTTGTAATTAGCTTTATATGTAACATTATATTTATTCTATTTACCTATGGACAGTGTTTTTCATATGTTCAAGGGTACCATGCAGGCTTGATAAGCATTCATGCTATTTTCTGGTTCCCTTTTCTCCTTTCATGTTATTGCATATAAGTGTTTTTACCTATTGTTATGTGTTTGTCATTGGATAATACATTTCAAGTTTAAAGTTCATTAACAATGATGATAAATCATACACATCCAGTTCAGAAGATATATCAACCTACCTCTATATGTCACACAACGAAGCTAGTTTTTACTCAAACCAAATTCAATACTAATTTATGATATATATGTATATTACACAGTGCTAGTTTATACATTGTCAATCTCATACTATATCCACTTGTATCTTATAATGGAATGCCAGCCTTTAATTGTTACCAGGCTTTATCAATCAAATTCGATCTATTGAATTCAGTACTCAACAATTACTCCAAGAGTAACCAAATGCTTTTACTGAGCCCTAACAACCAGGCTAAATCCAAATAGAAATGTAACTCAAATAAAATGAAGTTTAAAAATCACCCAAAGTATAGATGTTTTCATTAAAATTCAATTCAGTACCCAACAATAATTACCAGAACAAACCAAATGTTTCTATACTATCAATTGATTGCTCAGCCTCAGCAAACTTGGCTGTATCACACTGGATAATAAATGGCTAAAATATTCTACAGATAATAATAATAATAATAACACATCAACACCAACTATATAGCGGATCCTTGTATACTTAGTACTCATGTCTCTCACACTTGACACTCCTGGCACCCCACCATTCTAAGTGATTCTCTTCAATTCAGTTTAATTCCTTCACTGCATAAAAACGTACAAACAGTGTAAGAACAGAAATAAGCTATCATCCTTTCAAAAAAAGGTGAAAAAAAGAGAGCAAAACACTATTCATTTGAAAAGGTTTCAGTTCTGCATTTACTTTGGAGCCCGGCCACCATAGAGAATATTTATGTATTATTATTATTGTTAAATGTGGGAAATTAGGGTATATCGCACGAGTGTGTGAGTATACTTCACTCGTCGGCATAACATATGAAATATTCTCAAAGCAAAGGCAGTAAACCTTCATGTCCCATAAAAGAAAAGCTGTTCAATTTTATTATTATTCATTGTATAGAACAATAACCCATTTTTCACTATGACATCCTTATGTTTTTTTTTAATGATTTGCAGATTAAACAAAAAGAGATTTTTTTTTTTTAATGAATTGCAGATTAAACAAAGAGAGAAACACTTTGTTCTCATGCACCCAAGCATTTTGCAAGGGCTGTGCATGCACATGCACTCATTGTCTTAATTAGCATTTTCACCAAATTGCAAAATCATTCAGGTACTTTTGAGCAAAAGGTATTTAAAGATTATCTTATTTGTCTTGTCAGTAAAAAATAAAAACTCCTTGTACAAATAATAAAAACAATATTTCTTCCTTGTAAAATTGACACAATAAAAACGTTTATTTAATGTTTATTAATTCTTTCACAAACCACATTTACACATGCAGCGTTGTATTTTCATGATCAAAATTTGTGCTGCTTTGAATGAATCCACCTTCTAGACCTTGACCTCATAAGGATCTCACCCATATTGATTTTTCTATTTTTGTAATGGCACTAATGCAGTGTACTAGCTATCCTCTACTGGGCAATCCATTTTCACCTACTGTTTACACAGATGGTAAAAATAGAGATAATCATTGTGATTGAATCCCCCTCGCCAATACAGACTTGCGTAAAAGCATAAAAGCGCACTACCGAAATACAGAAAATACAACTTTATCATTCAACTCTTTCAACACTGATAATCTCTGTGTGCCACATTGCATTTAACATGGGAAAGATATACCAAAAGTTTTAAGATTACTTGACTGTGCAAGATTAATCATGGCGTTATTAAAAGGGTTGTCAGGGAACTATATAAATCAAGACTGGAAATATGTTATTTTGTAATGCTGTGTTGCACAATTAATGCAATACTATTTTGTGTGAAAAGCACATGTGTGGCGGCTGGCAAACTTGGGACTGCATGTGCAGAGAGGTGAAGGAAGCAACTTGAACTGTAAATAAAACTAATAATCTGGAAGTGCATACATCATACATGTAAATTAGCCTGGAAAAGGTACTATCTTTTCTAATAAAGGAAAATTATTAAGATAAAAAAGAAATTCATACATTTTGTTTACCCAGTATACATTTGAAGGAAAAGGACTCCTGAACTAAACAGGAGGGGAAGGAGATAGAATTTGTTTATGAGCAAACTAAAATGAGGAAAGAGTGAAAATGAGACACAGCAGAAGGAAATAAACAGACATGTACAATATTTGCAATAAAATCAAAAAAGTGAAACCGAACAAGCTAGGTCAATTTCAGGAAAAGTGTTCTGATCATCGAACTGTGCAACAAGAAAAAAAGGGGAAAACCCCTCAACAGACTAAAACATATAAATACAACCTCACATAACACTTTGAATACTATATATGGAATTTCAATTCTGTGTGATGATGCAAATTATCTGTATACCGGTAAGTTTACCTTCTGATATCTCTGCTGACATCCAAGGTCGACCAATTTTATCACTGTCTAATTATATATGACTGATCTTCAATTTCCTATAAAACCTCAAGCACTCCATGACTAATACAGCTACATTAGGTGCATGTGAATGCAAAATGAACAGGTACAAAGAGATGGGAAGCAAGAAAAATGGAATGTGGGATACAGCAGAAAAAAACTGAGAAATATTAACAAGAAAGCTGAGAGGGAGAGAGAAAGAGACTTCAATCAGGTGATTTTTAAGTTGATTTTTATTTTCGGTAACTTTGAGCGAAACATTTAAATAGCAGCATGGATGTGACGTATATATGCTCCTCACAATGAATTCTGACAATTGCCTATTTTCGTAATGTAACCAAATTTAATGCATACGTCTTTGTGAAGTGCCTCGATACAAACTATTTCATTCACCTGATAATTGATAAATAATAATCGTATTTCAATAGATGATAGAATCCGAACTGCAACATTAGTCGTTGCCAGGTAGGACAAACAATATGTTACAGGGTGTGAGTCTTTTTTTTTCTTAAAAAGATAAATTAATGTGTTTGTTTGTTTGTTTGACTTCATGCTTGTTTTCTCAGTGTATGTTGTTCATGGAAGATCATCTGGTTACACAGCAGCGCTAAACTCTTCAAAAAAAGAAGAATGTACAGCGAACAAGAGCAATGAATTTACCACTTTTTACTTTTGACCTCGCCCCTTATTTTGATGTATTGCACATTACATGACTGACAAATCATAACAAATAGGGTATCATTTTAAAAGGAATAAACCCACTTTCTCTTGATCCTTGTAAAAGATAGCGCTGGTAATTATGCCATGACAAGAGTCGATCATACTTTGAGTTTCAAAACTTTTTTTTGAGGGGTTTACATGTAGGCCTACAGATTAGGGATATTAATTTTTTTGAAGGGAAAGTCCACCCTGATATTAACTTGGTTTTAATAGAAGCAGAACAATGAGAGGAACAGGTCAGTGAAAGTTTGAGCACATTCAGAGTAAAAATAAGAATGTTATTAACTTTTAAAGTTTGTTTATATTTTTCATCGGAATGTGCTCAAAATTTCACTTAATTCTGTATTTGTCATTTTATCAATAACATCTAGTTATTAGGGTGGACTTCCCCTTTAAAGGTACTGTATGTCCCATTTGCAGGCCCAAAAAATGAAAAGGTTAAATTCCAACGGCATTTGAAAGATAATACTAATTTAGAACTTCCCTAAAAAAAAGGAGGGCTTGAAAATGTCTTTAAGTGGGAAAATAATGACTATTAGTTGTCAAATCGACTTAAGAGCTTAAGAGCCAGTAAGTAATAGTCTGATTTTCAGACCATTGTACCGAATGGTCGTACGTTTTATGCTGCACAAAGATTCAATCAGCTTAATTTTGGCCTTTACAAGAAGTGGGTTATTGATGTAGACAAATGCTTATGTACCCTTTACAGCTCAATACCAAAGAAGAAAAAAAGCCAGTCAGTCACACACAATAGTGTCTGACAGTGAAGTCTAGCAAATAAACGGGTTTCCTTGCATAATTTGAATACTAGGACACTGGTAACGTTTAAATTTCACAGATAGGACATACATGACATATTCATAATTCCTGCAAAGTTCTATACAGAATTTGATGTTGGCTGCAAAAGGGACGTAGTATTTTTAAGTTACGGTAAACTACATAATAGCTTCAAACATAGTTGCAAGAAGCACTATATCATCTGGATATTCACTGTAGGCCTGTTATTGCAAATCTGCAACAGGTGCAAATTTGGGTGACAGATTCACAATGCAGTACTGTGCAAATCAGGGAATAATACTTAACTATTATACTACTTCTGCATACTGGTAGTCTATTTTTCATAGATAACTTGCATCAATGCCTAGTGCTGCTGATACAAGATTTAACACAGAGAGAATGCCCATAATTTGGCTCCATAAAGGTGGTGGTAGCGTATTTGCTTTGCTTCATGCTTAAATTCATAAAATAATAATAATAATAATATTCTGTGTTTATATAGCGCTCAATAAATCGATCCAACGATGTGCCTACCGGTAAGCGCTTTTAATACAGTAATATTATTGCCCCGGTCATCGGATTCAGGCTTACCCGCACACAATGTATGCACATTTTCCACTCCCTGGGGAGCATTCCAGCCAGTCGCCATTGTACAAGCGCACACTCGCTCGTCCAACCACATGAACTTTCGCATCCTACCGGGTACCCATTTAACACCTGGGTGGAGAGTAGCAAGTGCAGGTAATTGCCAAAGGATATGTCATGTCAGGATTCGAACCCTCGACCTTCGCATCTCCAGTCAAGCTCCTTAAACCACTCGACCACGACACTCCCACTATATTTAATAGATAGATGATTTCATTGAAAACTCTTTATTAGGCCTGAGTCAATCCGTTTAACCGACGGTTATCCGACCGCATTCATCAAAACCGTTTGGCATTTCTTGCTCCGTTTAACCGTTATTTTTATACATTTTGGAATGTGCTAATAGCCGGTGATAAAGATAATCAAAGAAACCGCAGTGTAATGTTACACCCTGGCCGCTGCGCGCCAGCTTTCTGGCAGCAGTAATCTCCATGAATGAATTTGTAAACAATAAAACAACCAGCCCCCATATCTCTTTTCTCACCCTCTTTATTCCCTTCTCTCTGCAATGTGTTCATCGCTCATGTACCTTTTCTTATTACTGCACTCTCTCATGTCCCTGCATGCCTGGTCCATGCATGCTCTCTCAGTCACACACACATGTACACACAAACCTCCGGCGCCCAAATACACTGTACATACACACAGATAGAGAGCGCATGCTTATCACATGCACACATGTGGGCGTGGCTTCTTGACCTCCCACTGAACTGGGTACAGTGAAAGCACGCGCGGTCACCAACCTGTAATTTATGCTGGTATCAAACTCCACCCACATAGCTAGAGAACCTTCCTGATTGGTCACTAACTTGGATCAGCTCATTGCAGGGTGTGTCTTAGGTGTGTGTGATACACATTTCCACATAATTTCATATGGCAATGATACATGCAGGGAGCTCTCTCCCTGACCACGTGCAAACATTGCATTGCAAAGGCATATATAAACACGTCACAGATCAAGCTGTCTTCACAGAGTAACTTTGCAAGTTTGCAAGGTTAATCATGATATCAGATTCAGAGGAATAATAAGACATGTTTTATGATGTTCATTACTGGTCTCTGTTTATCAGGATGACCCAATTTGTACCATAGTCCGGCTCGGAATGCTCAGCCTGACAGTCTGAAGACCAGCAGGGTTCCGAGCTACAGCACTATTACAAATACTGTATTTTCACTTTTTATTATTATTTTTAAACGGTTAAACGAAACCGCCCGTATACTTTTAACGGTTATCCGTTTAGCACAAAAACCGTAATGACTCAGGCTTACTCTTTATTGATACCACGCAACATTGCATATCTTACCGGTACTTGTTTTCTATGGACTGGAAAACCTGCATGTCACATGCACAATGGTACAATATAGGGCAGAAGTTTGTATAGATTTCCATACAGAACTGGGCCTTTTATACAACCTTTTAAAAATATAGTTGAGTTCTGGTCATGCGATTGCATTGTGAAAGAAACGTTGTGGAAACGATCAGAAAAGGTTGATCATCTAGCATACATGTACATGTAGGTGTGTATATACTGCAAGGTACAAGATAAGAATTTTGGCCCAGTCTTGGTAATATTACAAGCACTGCACACAGATAGATGTACTGTACATGTATATGGGACTACACGAACATGTGGCATAAAAATCTGTCCCGATTTGTATGATGTATACATGCCATATTGAAAATAAACCTGTCTTAAACAGCTATTTCAGACCAGGTTTTTACCCTTTCAAGATCTCGGCCGTTTCACAGCCAATCGCCGCGAAAATTTGCCTGCATGTCAAGTGAAGTGTATAGAATACTATGGTATTTATACAAATACATCATAAAATTCACATTTTTACCATAAATCATATATTCTTCATATTTAGGCATTCTTTTTCACTACATATATTCGTTAGACCATTTGGAAGAATAATACGACCAAAAAAGAGCCAGGTTATTCCTTATATTATCTCTTGTTTTGATAATTTCTTAATATGTATTTCATTGTTTTTTTTTTACTCATGTATTTTATTATTTTTGTTGTTTTATTTCATTTCTAACTACAATTCTACTATTTTGACCCCAAAACAAACACTTTAACTTTTTAGTATTTATGATAAAGGATTGTCAATATCCCATCTTAATGTTAGAAGTTTACGAAATAAAAAAGAAGAAATTGAAATTTTTATAAGTAACAATTCAGTTGATTTATTCACAATGTCTGAGACCTGGATTGACGATTCCTTTACTTCGAACATCTTAGACATTCCAGGTTACATCTTCGAAAGAAGAGATAGAGGTAGTCGAGGTGGAGGAGTTGGGTGTTACATAAGAAATAATATAGGATATGTTACAAGACGTGATCTTGAAAAAGACAATTTGGAAATAATGTGGTTTGAATTGAGGGCTTGAAATCGATTACCATTTTTTGTAGTTGTTGTATATCGCCAACCTACATGTATATCCTTTTTTAAAAGCCTAGAATCAAACCTAGACCAAGTATTTTCTTTTACAAATAATGTTATAGTCCTCTGTGACTTTAACTCCAATATGCTGACTAAAAATACCCTTTCAAATAAGATGCATGAACTTTGTTCCACCTTTCAGCTTATCCGAGAACCAACAAGAATAACTCCTTTCAGCAGTACTTTAATTGACGTTATTTGTGTTTCTAGTTCAATGCTATCCAATATAAAGCAATCTGGAACAATTTCAAGTGGACTATTAAGTGACCACTCCCTAGTCTATTTGATCCTTGGACATAATACCCCAAAAGCTAAGTCCAAAATCTTTTCATTTAAAATGTAGATCGTTTAGGCATTTTGTCGTTGAAGATTTTGTTGAAGACCTATGTAAAATACAATGGAATGATCTATTATCGTCCGAAGAGGACGTAGAGTATTGCTGGGAGAAATTCAGTGAAGCATTCAAGGTATTAGCTGATAAATATGCTCCCCATGTTACAGTAAGAAAGAAACTGAATGGGTCTCCCTGGATTACAACGGAATACCTGGCTCTATCTAGGGATCGTGACTATTATAAAAGAAAGTTTGACAAACTTAAAAAATCAGCAGAAGCAGGTCAGGAAATCAATGAACTTTGGAATAAATATAAATATCTCAGAAATAAAGTAAATATCTTAAATAAAAAGCTGAAAAGGGACTTTTTTCGCAACAAATTTCAACAATGTGCAAACAAATTGCAAGATTTGTGGAAAGTCCTGAAAAAAATTACTCCCGAAGATAAAGGTTTCAGTTAATCCGAATATTAACACAGGAACTCATATGACTTCAGATAAGGTCAAAATTGCAACGTCATTGAATGAATTGTTTGTTAGTGTTGGAAAACGACATTCTCCTCTTAACCAACAAAGTTTTAACTCCTTGAATACATTATCAAAGGTTGGATTAACGTTTAAATTCCAAAGCATAGATTCGGAGTTTGTAAAAAGAGAACTTGGGAAAATTGATAATAATAATAAATTACATTTATAAAGCGCTTAATACAATGTTTCTAAGTGCTTAACATACAAGGAAGGTACAACATAAAATAAACATACAGCAATAATAATACATCATTCTAATAATAACATTACAGATAATTAAAACTGCCCTATAAATTACTATTACCGGTAAACAAAAAATACTTCAAACTTGCCTTAAAAGACTCTACAGATGGGGATTGACGAATAATAATCGGTAAACTGTTCCATAATTTAGGGGCTGCAATGGCAAAAGTACGATCTCCGTAACGGGTATTGGTTCGGGGACCAGGGGCGTATTGGAAATTAGCATGTGTAGTTGACCGTAATGAACGTGATGGAACAATAGGTTTGAGAAGGTCGTTTAAATATGATGAGCATAACCATGTTTAATTTTGAATACTAACAAAAGAATCTTAAATTGAATGCGAGTTAAAATAGGTAGCCAATTAATGGAGAGATCTAAGAATAGGAGTTATGTGTTCATATTTTCTGGTTTTGGTAATGAGACGGGCTGCCATGTTCTGAATACGTTGGAGTGGAGAAATGGTGGAATCTGGTAAGCCAAAGTACAATCCGTTACAATAATCTAAATGGGAAGTCACAAAAGCGTGGATCAATCGTTCTGTAGACTGTCTGTCCAAATATTTTCGAAGTTTACTAATCCTGGAGATACCAAAGGCAGCCGTCCGACAAGTATTTCTGATGTGTTGTTTCATATTCAGTAGATTGATGTTAACAAAGCTGTTGGTCTGGATGACTTACATCCAAGATTATTGAAAATCGCTGCCCCTTTTATTGCTGAACCACTTTCAATAGTCTTTAACAAATCTCTAAGCTCAGGATGCTTCCCAAGTGATTTCAAAAGAGCCAAGATTATTCCAGTACCAAAAAGTAGTGAAACAAGTGACATTGGCAATTATAGGCCAATTTCTTTATTGTCCTGTCCGTCAAAGATACTTGAAAAGGCAGTCCATGCCCAGCTTTATGAGTATCTCCAAGAATACAAACTGCTATCTCAGCGCTAAGGCTGTGCATAACAGTGTAATGAGGTACCCGAGTACACTCCCAGGCTCACAGGCGAATACTCGAATATTCGGACGCCATGTTTTTTTTTAATTTTTTTGAATTTTTTTGATTTTTTTTTAATTTTTTTGATTTTTTTTTTTTTTTTTGCCACCACCATACCTGGAGCAGTATATAGCAGAGATATAACACGTGCCGTAAAGTATTTTGGTGACAATAGTCAAATTACTGACTAATCGCCAATAAACCAAAACACAACAACAACAGTATCCCAGTTCTGTCGCCGAAAACGCATGCAATTTTACTTCGAGTTGCAGTTGAAGGCGCCGATTTAATAATAATAATAACAGTAAACAATGCTGTTTTAAAAACCAAGGATGGCAGAATAATCCATTATCCTCCAAGTCCAAACAGAAATCCAGACATTTGGTCCCAGTTTCTGAGTGGTGAGTTTGACAGTGCTTGATTTGGGAAACATTTTTACCGACGGCACCATGCCAGCGGCCGCCGCTCACCCAGGCACGTGTAAGCGTCGGCCTGGACAGATTTTTTTTTTTTTTTTTTGCGGCCGAATATTCGGGTACAAGAAATCGTACCCAAGTAGTGGTCAACCGTGCGGGTACTTGAGCATTGGACTACACGTCGCAGCCCTACTCAGCGCCAATCGGGTTTTCGCCCAAAGCATTCAACTGCAACTTGTCTAATTGAAATAACTGATTACTTGTTAAACAATATTGACTGTGGTTTGATAACAGGGGCGATATTCCTTGATCTCAAAAAGGCGTTTGATGTTATATCTCACGAAATATTGTTATTAAAAATGCCATATTACGGTATTAATTCTGTTGAATTAGACTGGTTCTCTTCATACCTAACGAATAGGCAACAATGCGTCTCATTTCAAGGTGTCCAAAGCAATTTTCTACAGATTTACCCTGGTGTGCCCCAAGGGTCTATTTTGGGCCCCCTCATTTTTTGGTTATTTCTTAATGATATGTGTAACTTGAAATTTAGTAAACAAACCAAAATTGCTCTGTACGCTGATGACACGGCACTGTTTTGTAAAGGTAACAATTTAAAAAGCAGTCAGAAGAAACTACAAAAATATCATGATTTACTGCGTAAATGGTTTGAAATAAATAGTATGGAAATAAATGCAAAGAAAACTAAAGTGATGGTCTTTGGAACGAAACATAAAACTAAGAACCAAATTTTGAAAATCTGTCATGGACGAGACTATCTTGAGAATGTTACCAAGATCAAATATTTAGGCGTAACCCTTGACCAAAGTCTTAGTTGGACACCACACGCAGGTTCGAAACTGAGTCACGTCTTTCGGATGGTGACGTTAAAAGTCGGTCCCCAGACGTAAATATCATATCTGATTGATACACGTCTGTAAAAAACCCAAATACACACACATATTGAATGTGACTAATAAAGATTAATCGGGCTATTGCATGCACTAGAAGGATTAAGAGTTATTTGAACCAAAGCCTACTGAAACATCTTTATTACTCCCTCATTCTTCCGCATATAGATTACTGTTCAGTTGTTTGGGGCAAGTGCAAAAAGAAAGATTTACTCAAATTACAGAGGACGCAGAACAGATATGCAAGATTAGTCCTTAATGCAGACTATCTAACCCCAAAAGACATCCTTTTAAGCACTCTTCAATGGCAAAGTGTTGAAAATAGAATCAACTACCACTACTGCATTTTCGTCTACAAAATACTCAATAATCTAGCCCCTTATTATTTAGAACCTTTTGCTTGTAAACGTCCAGTTTACTATGTTACTCGTCATTCTACCTTAAATCCCTTATTTATCCCAAAACCCAAGACTGAATTTAAAAAACTATCTTTTTCTTTCATCGCTCCAAGCATCTATAACAATCTACTGACTCATATTCGCACGGCAACTTCTCTCCAAATGTTCAAAAAACAAATTAAATCACTCCCTCCACTTTAATGCATGCACTGGTACCTAATGTTATATCATGACTTATTACAGTTAGTTTTGTTTGTTTTGTTTGTTTGTAGTTGTGTAATCTGTAGTAGTTTTATTTCTTACCTTTTACCCTTTTGATTTTATGTCTGTTATTTATGGCATGTGTATTTGTATTTGTATTTTGTATTGTATCAATAATATCTTAAATGTTTAATATTTCAGGCCTTATGTTAATTTTGATCTAGTTTTTAAGTTGTTTTAGTTCTCTTATGGTATGTTGTTTATATAATGTCTTTGTTTTCTACAATGTATTCTATTTTTTGTAAATCTTTGTATGTACAGGGCTCTTTTGTAAATCAGGCCTCTGGCACTGAAAAGACTACCCTGTTTTTAAATAAAACTGAATAAATAAATAAATAAATAAACATGGCCAAATAATCAATGTTTTATCTCTTTTTAGGAAAAATGATATTTCCATATATTTTGTACACAATTAATCACAAAAATGAGCGATTTTCGGGCTGACATGCAAAGACAAAAGGTCACGTGATTTTGTAACTATACGTCCGATTTTCAAAAAAATTGTTTTTAAAGATGTATAAGACTCGGAAGAAAAAAGTAATGAAAGGAAAACTTTATATCTGCCGTGGTTCCTGAGTAGTCACTAAATTACTACGGGGGGTGGGGGGGGGGGGGGTGGGGGTCTTTAAAGGACCGATTTCCGCTCCGTTTTCATGCCTTTCTTTCAGCATCCTACAGGTGTAGTTGATACAGACTTCTAACAAATTCCTCTAGATTGCCCAAGAGATGATTTCTAAGTTTTTGACTGGATGATTTTTTTGTATGGCTTAGAAATTTGGGGATCATATCATCTTGGGCTTGAAGTAGATATGGACCAGGGATATCGTGCTGGTGGGGATTATTTCAAAATTAAATTTGCCACATTATAGACTAGTGATACTTTTTGCTAAATTGTATTCAAAACGGATAGAGAAAATGTGAGAAGATGACATCATCAACTCGCTAATTTGCATATAGCCTACCGGTATGTCCTTTTATTTCTTTTTGGCATTTAACAAAATATTCTTTAGGTGAACAGAAATTATCTTAATCTGAATCTCAGATTTCCACGACCACTGATTTCCATAAAAAAGTGAACAGCTTCTAAACCTTGGACTCTTTCATTGTATGTCATAATATTTTAAAATTAATAATTTTTAAAAGTTATTAAGATGTCACACCTGACATTTTGTTGAAGTAATAGCCACGATGCCCAATCACCAAATACGAAGCAACAGTAACAATTCAGGTGTGAACAAGTCCAAAAATGCACTGCCCCATGCATGCATAACATGTCCCTTGTACCACCTCCCTGCTTGTACATGTACATGCACTTTACCCAAGCACTGCCCCATATATACATAAAAATGCCCCTTTCACATTTACCTATCTTTATCACCATCAATCCAAGTGACCATACACCTGATCCATCTATAGATATGATACCCATGGTTACTCATTCAGATGTGTTGTCCAAAATCCACTGTCCTATACATGTACATGACAGTGCCCCTTTCACACTTACCCATCTTTATCCCCATCGATCCAAGTAAACCATTCACCTGACTCATCTCTAGATGTGATACCCATGGTTTCTAATTCACATGAGAACTGGTCCTTGGTCAACCGATGTGACATGAGATCTACAGTAGGGTTTTCCTCTTGACCAGACATCCTAAGAAAAACCTGACGAGTACGGACTATCACCTCTGACAAGTTTAACTGGATGGATAAGAAAGATTTTAAGGGGGGAAAAAAAATCAAATTATAAAGAGATACATATATAGTCAATGATAATCTAATGAGCTTATATCGTGCCATCTATCTCATAAAACTATTCTGAGGGAACATTACAAAATCAAGAAAGTAAGAAAGGAGAAATACAAAATAGACTACAGGATAATACAAATTGTGTTGAGTTATATTTAGGTACCGTACTGTGTACATGTATGTTTTCGAAAAAAGGACTGTCTAGTTAATATCATTGGTGATATGGGAACGGCCCTTAACCCTTGCACATTTCTTTGCACAGTATATAAATGTCTTTCTTAAAGTCTTAGCCAAATTAAGTAACAATGAAACTACTTTTATGTCCATGTCTGGTGTAAATTTGACCCTTTCTGTCTTTTTAACAAAGTTGTACATGTAAAATTTGTTGTAATTCCTACCAAGATTTGCGGCCTTCCTAATGCTGTCAGCTTAATCGCACAGAAACCATCATCTGATGTGGCTCCTACACACAGAGGTACAAATCAAGAAATAGGTGATAAGATAACAATTACAGGTAAACAAAGTTTCTAACTTGAGTTTGATAAAATGCAACATAATGTTACATTTAAAGGCACACTGTCCTACTTGTAGCTACTTGCTCCCTCTGTATAGAAAACTTCCCAAATCGGTGCCTGTTGGTCCCCCATGATCCTCTTTTTCTTATGTTAAATGAGAGCTGAGTTAATGAGATAGCCACCTGTCACAGTGACCTCGATGGCTCACTGTGTGGTCTAATCCCTTCTAGCTGCAGTAGTAACGCCTACCTTTAAGTTCATCCCCCAATTCAAAACTTATAATGGTAAATTTTTCATTACCTACAGGTAATTGAATCAAAGGGAATATATTTTGAAATTTCTATCATTTAAATCATTTAAATGACTTACATGTACTGTATACTGACAAATTACAAGAACTTTAGTTTTTTATGCTAGTTAAATAATTTTAGGTCTTCCATGCAGTCAAATGACTTCAACGTTTACTATGGACCTTTATTTTTCTTTGTCAACAGATTTGAAAATGTGAAAACCTGTTATTTTAAAGGTTGTTTAGCGAACCCGTCGAAAAACTCATTCTGAAAATTCTCATTTGGAATGGTCTAGTAATGCCCCCAAGACAACATGATGAATCCCTCTCTCCCTCCCTCCCTCCCTACCTCTCTCCCACTGACCCCTCTCAATCTCTAGTATCAGTTGCAAGGTTCCCTGACAATATCATCAGGTTCTTTGGCATACACGCGCGCATAACACAACCTGTGGCAACTTTTAATTTGTTAATTTCTTAATAGAACCTCCACAATGACAAAACTATTTTTATTCATTGGCTACATGTATAACCTGTATTTGCATATTTATGTGGTATCACAATGATACAGAATTATATGCATGCATCTCAAAAAGTACAATCTGCGCCAAATGTTGTATGTTGATGGCTTACTGATGATAGCTACCGGTACATGCATGGTACAATTGGAATGTAGATTTATTCTCTAAACTGTAAACATCCTAAATGATTTTATTCTCCATTATCTCTACCCTGTTTTTCACCCTTACAGTGCTATACATGTAGGTGGTGGAACCTACCCAGATTTTGATGCTGTAATTATTGCCAAACACTTCGGAACGAAAGATTACATTTTAGTTCTTCTTTCTTTTTTATACAAGCTAGTCGCTGTCATCAAAAGGAAGACTGACTCACCGGCAACACGGATACACTCCATCAGGGTTTCTAAGTTGTCATCACATTTCTTCTCATCGGTATAGAAATATGTCCTGGCACTGGAGACTCCTTCACGACGATCACCAAACTTGGGATAGGCCATGAACTGCTTCAGATGCTTTTCATCATCTTATTACAACAACAAAAAAGACAAAACACAAAAACCTTAATTTCTCTCTCTATCTAATCATCAACTATAAGTGAGAGAGAGAGAGAGAGAGAGAGAGAAATAACAATTAAACAACAAAAACAACAAAGAAAAAAAGAGAAAATGAATGGATGTGATGTATGTGTCTTCAATAGGAATCCTTTTACATTGAAAAGAAAAAAATTACAATATGTAACTGAAATAACCCCAAGCCCCATCATTAAAGGTAAAGACTAGTTCTAGTCATGCAATTGCATTGTGAAGAAATCTTGTGGAATTGATCAGAAAAGGTTGATCATCTAGCATATTGGTGTGTACTGCAAGGTTCTGAAATCATCAAAATGATAAGAAATTTGGCCCAGTCTTGGTAAAGTTACACGCACTGTACACAGAAAGATGTATATGGGACTCAGGAGACACATGCGCGATATCTATCCCGTCCGGATAGATATAATAATTTACCAAGTATATCAATAAGTAGGCGGTTTCCCGGCAAAATTTGTATCATCACGTATTAGTCAAAACATATTCTTTCACATGATTGGTAATAAGAGCTTCGGCATTTCATTTTTTGAGAGGGGGGCGTTTCCAAAACTAGTCTATACCTTTAACTACATGTAACTACATTTGTTGTATTTGCAATTTGTGTTTATTTATTCTTTGTAATATTGGTTTTGCTTTGAATAACAGTTATGTTAATTGTGTTATTATAATTTTGTTATAATTGTTTTATAAGTGTATATAATACACTGTAAGGAACAAAAAATTCATGTGAATGTTATCAAATTGCATTTTAAAATGCTAAACTACAAGGTAGTTTTAACTATTTATGGCCATGTTGAGGAACAGCACTTGGCTGAAACATGTTTATGGAGTTGAAATAAAATTAAGGTGACTTACATGTACCCTACAGCAATTTAGCTACTATAATGGGTTAAGGTAATTTCTGTACTCCTCATGTATTAAAGGCATTGTTTAACAATTTTTCCAGTTTTACAAATCTGAGATGCATGCATGGCCCTACATGTTATCAGTGTCTGTGATATGGTCAGGGATATGAGAACACCTCCCTGATATGGTGTAAAGCCCTAAAAAGATTGCGCTTCAAAATGATCATGATCGAAGTGCCTCAAAAAAGTACAAATCTTTGAGTGACCAGTTTTACCATACACATTTCCCCCAAAAAATCTGTAGTGTTATAAAAGCCGTTGATTAAACGGTTTTAGAAATTTTGAATTCCATTCATAAATATCTTGATAATCAGACAGGCGATCGGCTTGTTAAAGTCATGGGATTCCTGACTGACCTAAAGGTTTATATTATGATTGCAGCATGAGCTAGATCCAGGATTTTGTTTAGAATCTGAGACAAAGTTATACCCAATCCCTTTAATTTAACAAGGTAACTGCAATAAATGTATATCCCTAAAGAATAGAACAGAGTCTCTAAGCGCTATTACTTGTGCCTTTGTGGCTATCAGAAAGGAGATTGGATGAATAACATACATGTGTGTACCTCCAAAGTAATTATGTGTAATACCCTTTTCTAACTGCACTGATTTTTATAGGATGCATCCGGATGCATCCGATGAAACGGCCAGTTAGAAAGCAACAGAGGAGAAAAAGGCGATGAAATAGCCGATGAAAAGAAGAGAAATAGGCGATTAAATTCTCCTGCTCAAGAGCAGGAGAAATTCTCATTCTATCGGTGTGACACCGATGAAACTGCCAGTTAGAAAGCGTTCGGGAGAAAAAGGCGATTAAAACAGCGATTAAAATGGTCAAAGGTCGCAGTATACGCGCGCTTTATCGTAACCAGCTGTGTTTGTTGACTTATGGTTGAACATGCTGCATGCTAGCTAGATGGAGCGCGGGCTTAATAATTACGCAATAATTCTTCACTTCCGGCAAGGGCTCGCCACAGCGAGTGAATTTCACCGGCAGTTAGAAAGCGACAGGGGGAAAACTGCGGTTTCACCTTTGTTTACATAAGGAAAATTCAATCTGTATTTTCATCGGTGTGACTCCGATAGAAGCTAGTCAGAAAGCAGTATTAGCAAGCTATAGTGATGTACATGTAGTACCAGTATAAATCACACAATTTGCTTTTTTGGTTTAGATTTACATGTATATATCCAACTATCACAATGGCCATATCATACACTCTGACTAGATACCGGTAAAATGGAAACGATCATGCCCACTGTACATTCACATTTAAGACATTTCAGGCTTAATTTTTATGAGCTCCTCTGGGATTTAATTTTCATATGTTCTCTGATATTCTTGTGCACACTCTTGTAAAACTATCAATAAATAGTAATACTAGCCAAGTCTAAAGGGGCAATCCAACCTTTGTAATAAGTTCATTTGTATGAAAGCAGAAAAATAAGAGAAACCAAATGGCGAATGTTTGAAGAAAAAAATCAGACTAATGAATGTTTGAAATATGAGATCTATGCAAATCTCAAATTGGCAATTTGGTGAATGGATTGTGACGTAGTCACAGACAACTCTCTCATCTGTCGCGACAAAAATTTCATTATCATCATTTCTGTCTCTCTCTTGAGTGTTTTCTACCTTCGGGCACAATTAATGTTATAATAGGTTCTCTAAAACAAAAAGTCCCTCCCGATCGAGTCATTGAAATATTGAATTTTAGTACTTTTATGTGTGTAAACAAATGTGAAAGTTGTCTGGCACTATATGCCACAGTAACCGATTCAGCCAATTTGAAGTGCCCATACAGGTAGTGATTACAAGTTTACAACTTTCAAAATTCATTTCCCTTTAAGGTTGGATTTTCCTTTAAATTGATTGCATAACTTGGCAGAGGTGCACTCAATGTGTACTTCACTATCATACATATATGCAAGGGAGCACATTGGGTATAACATACGATGTTAAAGTACCTTTTAAAATCATTGTACTTTCAAGAGGGATTACATCCATTGTGCAGGTACCAAATGATTGAAATTCATTGCAATGTGTCTTCCCATTTAAAATATATTGTACTTTTAATAGATGTACATGTAGGTCCACACTTAGGGTGCGTTTATTGACCAAATTTTTGCCTAGAATCAGGTTTCTCAAACGTCTTTCAGGCAAATTTTGAAGGTGATAAACGCAAAGCCTTTTTTAAACGTCTTTAGATATGGGCATATCTAAAGACGCAAAAAGGTTTGTTTTGAATGTAACATACAGCCAGAATCAGGTTTCTGAGAGATGATAAACGCAAAGCTGTTTTGAACCCCACATACAAATCGGATCTTCCCAGGTTAATTTTCCGGTTCAGAGGCTAGCGCGCGCCATGTGTTGTGTGTAGTTGACCTCCGAGAAACTGTCTGCTTCCCGGGTCAAACGGCGCAAAACAGCTGCGCAAACACAAGACCTTTATTTTGAATCGTGAAAAGACGATAAACGCGACATCCCGCAAATCACTTTCGTATAGTGGGGTTCGATATGTACATATCTAGTGGCAAGACACGATAAATGCAACCTTAGTGCGAGGAGGATGAAGTCTGATAAGAAAGATTCCCTGTGTATAGTAGTCTGCAAAGTAGCCTAAAGCTTCTCTGCAAGCCACTGTTATTATTATAACTTCTTCCACTCTAAAATCCAATTTCTTGTAAATTTGGAATATATAGGAAGAAAAATGTGATTCCATATCATTATGCAAAAAAATTAGGTTTTAGGTCTGTTATTTGCGCAATGATTCTGATTACTGATGAATATTACTTGTACGTACATCTACAGGTATCAGTATCTTACATTTCAAATGTAATAAACTAAGTGCATTTTTGTTTAAATCTCAATTCTGCCTCTCTTTAAGACCAAAGGACTATACTTCATGAATTACCTATAAACAAGACCATTTGCAATGCAACCCTCACAATTATGGTTTGCTTGACTTTTATTGGTGTGCTTTTGGATTATCATATTACAATGTAGTTCTGGTTTTATGTGTTTATCTTGTTTTTATGTACGGCCTACATGTATGTATACCGATAATATATGTCTCTCTTTAATACTGAAAAGTGTAGAACTACACTAAGTGAACTCTGGCATGCACTAACTTTTATTTGAAAAACAAACAAACAATATTGTAATCATTCAAGCACAAAGTATACATTAAGGAGGCATCATTAAACCCTAGATATATAAGTTGAGACATATATATTATAAAGGCTGATCTCAATATGTCATATACATGTAGGCCTACTCTTTTCACACTGGTTTTGCTTTACCCCGTACTTTGCTTAGCCCCGTACTATCCTTAACCCCGGACTATTTTGGGGGGCTTTTCACACACGCTGTTTTTAGTCCCGTACTAGCGCCTATTCCGGAATAAGAAAATTCACGCTGTTCTCACTGCAATTCGTTAACCCCGGATATCGTGAATGTTATGATTGGACATTCGTATATAACGGTGTATAAACCGCACTTTTTTGCCGCCGAAGAAATTTCAAAGTCGGGGGTTTTTTTTTTTTTAAGTTTCAATTTATGCCCCTCCACCTGGCGCTATGCCTGGCAATGTCTCCCAGCTTGGTAATCGGTGTGTTGACTCACCACTCGGAAACTTTTTTTTTTTTTTTTTTTTTTTAAGGGCGAAAAAGAGGGGTGCGGTTAATACACGAGGGCGGTTTATACAACGTTATTTACGGTACTTTGCATCTGGCCAGCTGCGATACGCTCCATTGCGTAGTACCGGACCATTTTTCGTTTCTGTTCTCATTCATTTGCTTGGCACCGCAATTGCGGGGTTAGCAGGAGTTAGCACCACAATTGCGAAGTTAGCCCTGCTATTTTGCACGGTTAGTTAACCCCGTACTATAGGTGGGGTTAGCCAACTTTAGCCCACTTTGGTAAAAGCCAGTCTGAACAGAAAGTGGAATAGGCTTAACCCCAGACTATAGGTGGGGCTAAGACCCCCCCTTAACCCCACCTATAGTACAGGGTTAAGCAAATTTTTGCCAGTGTGAAAACAGTAATAGTGAAATCTACATGTATGACAAATGCTTCAGGAATGAAGGTGATTTGGTTTCAGCTACATCAATTGTTTGATTGCAATGTACACGTACATGTACATGTAGAGCCAACATGCAGCAAAATTATGCAGTATATATGGTTTTGATTCGTAGATTGAATTCTATTCTATCAGGGATGGATCAAGGGGGGCACAGGGGGCACGTGCCCCCCCCCCCCCCCCCCCGGCCAAAAAATGATGATAAAATCAGCCCCAAATTCGCCATATGTAAAATGTACTGGCAAACAGGGAGGTGCCCCCCCCCCCCCCCCCGGCCAAACCCCCCCCCCCCCCAATGAGCGAGTTTGCGGCAGGCGCGATTTTCAAATAATCGGAACCAAAACCCCCCCCCCCAAAAAAAAAAAAATGTACTCCCCCCCCCCCCCCCGCTTATTCAGTGGCTGGCTGAGTCGTTGCAATTTTTTTGGGACCAAAAAAAAAAGAAATATATATGTCCTCTTACCCCCTGTGTGCCCCTGTCTATACACATGTAGGTTTTAAAAATGGTGTTGATTTTCAAAAGTTGGAAGAATAAAACTCATAACCAGATTATATCTGGGTACAATTGTAGGTTCCTGGCTTCCTGCTATGATGAATTTGGGTTTGACTTTGTATTTCTGAATTTAATTTTGATGGAAAGAGCGATATGCAGACAACATATCTACCGTATCCTATTAGCTTTGTGTACACAGATTAATGGTCAATGATATTTCTATATACTGTAGTCCTTGCATGTAAATTACCCAGGCCTCGATCACGATAATTGCAATCTATCAAACACAAATTGGCACGGCTCTGTGACACAGCTTGCAAGGTTATTTCCAACTTGCTCTGTCCAGAAAATTTCATATGTCACTATTCTTTAATAATTGGTGAAGAAGGAATATATGTTTCATACAGGATGCGAAAGTTTATGTGGTTGGACGAGCAAGTGTGCGCTTGTAAAATGGCAACTGTCTGGAATGCTCCCCAGGGAGTGGAAAATGTGCACACATTGTGTGTGGGTAAGCCTGAATCTGATGACCGGGATAATGATATATCTGTAAAGCGCTTAGGCACATCGTTGGATCGATGTATTGAGCGCTATATAAAAAACAGAATATTATATTATTATTATTACAAATATTCATTCAAATGTGTGTACATTGCTTACATCTAGGAACTAAATATTTTCTTTAGATAAAATTTACATTACAGAATTTTCTTGGTAGAAAGCAATTGGGACAGATACTTTGCTGAGTTGTCAATTTATGCTTGAATTCATCTCACCTTTCTTCTCTTTTTTAGATATTGCTCAACATTTCACTGATCTGTTTCTTTCTTTTGATCTGCTTCTTGATGTACATCCAACAGGGTGGACTACCCTTCTGTATGCCATGCTCATTTTCTATCAGATAATTGCTTTTACATCTCTCACTGGCCACTTTATGAGGCCTGTTCAATTGTGATGTAATATGACTTGCATGATCAGACTAGACACAAGGACCGCTATATTTGACCAGTGTCTGGCTAGACTGTAGACACAATGCAGGTCAATAAAAACCTCTTCATCCAATGGAAAATACCCATAATTAGTTACACAGACGGCTCCAATAGGGAAATGATGTTCACCCTTTTATTCATGCGGGTCCTAGGTAAAATTTTATGCTAAAAACTATATATGCCATCGAGTGATTTTCGAAAAATCTGTGTCCAATGTGCCAACATTTTATGTTTTGGGTACCCACCAGTGTTTGTATGCATGTCAGCTAGAACAAACATTCTAGCTGAAAATGTTCATTTAGTGTAAAAAAAAACAATATGAGTAGTACAGTAAAATATGGTATAAAATAAGACACAGAAGACCACAGGGGCCCTTAAGTTGCCCCAAAAGTATGTATTATCTTGCAAGCTCCCCTCCTAAAAAAAAATTAAATAATTTTTTTTTTTTTAAAAGCATCAAAACTTTTCCCTCAAGAAAATGTTCAATCATACATATACCCTAAATATGATTATTGCAAATATATGTTTCTAATCATGTACATCTCCTGTATGGAAAAAATATTCCCTCATCAATATTAAACAAAGAAAATTAAGTTCATGACAGAGCAATTTGGAGAGGAGCTCGAGAGATACATGTACTTCACAGTGTTGCCAATTTGTGTTTATTGATTCAACAATTCATAACTTTCTTATTTTTAATCAGAATTTGCTAAAGCTTTTACTGACCTATTCCTCTCATTTGTTCTGCTTCTATTAAAACCAACTTGATATCAGGGTGGGCTTCCCCTTGTTAATTAAGAGATTAAATGACATTCATCCATTCATTCATTCATTGTTTTATTGTCCATATATGAAGATTTACATACATTTGTACATGCAAATAGAAAAGTACATACTGTACTTACGTATTTTGTGGAATTAAAGCATTATGTTACTATACTTAAAGGTACTATGTCCCATTTGCAGGCCAAAAAAATGAAAAAGTTAAATTCCAATTGCATTTGAAAGATAATACTAATTTAGAACTTCCCTAAAAAAGGTGGGGCTTGAAAATGTCTTCAAGTGGGAAAATAACGACTATTACACTGTAGTTGTCAAATCGACTTTAGGGCTATAGAGCCCAAAAGTAATAGTCTTGATTTCCAGACAATTGTACCGAATGGTCATACGTTTTATGCTGCGCAAAGATTCAATCAGTTTAATCTTGGCCATCACAAGAAGTGGGTTATTGATGTAGACAAATGCTCATGTACCCTTTACAACTCTTTTCATGTATGTTATTACCAAAGAAGAAAAAAAGCCAGTCAGTCACTCAATAGTGTCTGACAGTGAAGTCTAGCAAGTAAACGGGTTTCCTTGCATAATTTGAATATGAGGACATATGCACTGTTATATACCTCACTTAAGTAATCCAGCAATCTGATTGGTCGAAATTGCATTCATAAACTTTAACTGTTCCCGAAAATTCCCGGTAACCATGGTTAAAACAGTTCTAAAATCCCAATAACCATGGTTATTGGGAAAATAGGTCAGTCTCCATGGTTACCGCATAGGTTTACATGTTAAAAAATGGTCTGAGCGATTGAGGATACCGTACGTGTGCGATAATTGGTCGGTAATTTCAATACAATTGAATCTCGATCGATCTTACCGACAATTTTATCTTGCATTGTTGACATGAAGACGAAAATAAACTTCCAAAAACTAAAAAACAACATCTGCCGATAGATCTTGATCTAAGTTCGTGCCAATATGCATTGCAAAAGTAAAAGAATGGTCCGTTTAATGGAGCTTTTGCGAAGCATCCATCACGCGAATCCGTTTTCAATTCATTTTAATGTATATGTTGGAGAAAACTGCCAAACATGGTGACAGTGCGCGATGGCCGAGTGGTCTACGGCGTTGTTTGTAGATACATCTCCTAATGTACGCAAGAGTTCGAATCCCTACTTCGACCAAAAAAAACAAAAAATTATTTTTCATTTTTTAGTCTATTTTTTTTCGGCATATAAAAGTATTAATGACTGCTTTAATATTCGAGAAATAGTTGTTTTTATACGCTCTCGGGAAGGTTAAAATTGGGCTACTGCCCTTGGCACGCCTCGGGGCAATAGCACAATTCTAACCTTCCCTTGAGCGTATAAAAACAACTATTTCTCTCAAAGCAGTCATTAATACTATACTAACGTTTAAATTTCACAGATAGGACATACATGACATATTCATAATTCCTGCAAAGTTCTACAGCATTTGAGGTTGGCTGCAAAAGGGACATAGTACCTTTAAAATCAATTGTATTGTACTTTTTTGTTTATGTGAATATATTATTCCATGTTACACTGTTTAAGTTTTTCGCATATTACATTTCTGTCTGCTTTCCTTGACTTTCTAATTTATTCTGTAGTTGGAGGATACTGCTCTCACGGTTTCAACCATATTCTCTCTCTATCTCTCTCTCTCTTCTTTCTCTCTCTCTCCCCTCTACTCTGTAATCCTTTTCTCTCCCTTTTTATCTTCCCTCTCTCTCTTCATATCCACATCTACCCCCTCTCTTTGTATCCACATCTACCCCCTCTCTTCGTATCCACATCTACTCCCTCTCTTATTTCTTGAACTCTTCAATCTCCCAAACCATGCAGTATGTTTAATGTATGTTCTTGCAAATTTACAAGTATTTATAAATGTATAATGTAGAGTTCAACTTTTTAATATGTACTTACACAATATTTACCACAACTCTACTTATAATCAGTAGGTTGCAACCATTTATCCTGTATTTTGCCCCTCAAATATTATTGATTTTGTTATAATGTTAAATGACTTTGTGCATAATGTTATAACTTTGTAGTACATATATTGACCCTCTCAGCCTGAGCTGATGGTCATTCTTTTTATATACTGGTACCAAAAAACAAAATAAAATACATTACCCATGCAGGAAGGAAATAATAATAATAATATGTATTTTTAAAATCCATATCCTACCTTTCTCATCATGATCACCTTCTGAAACACAGGATCTACAAGAGAATAAATGTAATGGAATTAACAGCTATGCCACTGATGTTTCAAGTTTCAATTTCATTGCTATCCTCATAAACATTTTCTCAATATACAAGTTGGTACAAAACGTTACTCAAATATCAATGACAACAAAATAAAAATACATGTAGATGGATATTCAACTGCGTGCAGTCAAAAATGATGCCTCCGCCATAGAGCTATTTTACAAAACCAAAACAGAAGCAATTCTTAAAAGTTAGATTGTAGTATATTAACAGGTTCTCATAATATCGTGATTACAAGCTATTGTTCATATTCATGTTATTGCATGATCCTTTGATCTTTGACCTCATCACCCTAAAACCTAATCCTTTCATTGGCTCTGCAAGATACATACATGTACCGTACACTATATCCTGAGTTTGATAGTAATCCATCCGTCGGTTCTATTGATAATACGTTCGCAAGCTATTTTTGCATAAATACATAATGAGCCCCATGACCTTTGAACTTTGACCTCATGAACCCAAAATCTAATCATTTCATTGGCTTTGCATGATACATACATGTAAATGTCTTGAGTTTGATGGTAATCCGTCCATCAGTTCTAATGATGTGATCATGAGCTATTGCATACACAATGAGCTGTGACCTCTGACCTCATGACCCCAAAATTTAATCAGTTCATTGGCTTTGCAAGATACATACATGACCTAAGTTTGGCGGGAATCTATCAATCAGTTCTTGAGATAATGCGATCACAAGAACGGGGTGTATGGGCGGACAACCCAAAACAAAATGCCTCCGGCTACTTTATGGCGGAGGCATAAAAACATTATCAACCAGTTATCACTTAAATTTAAAGATATACAATTATTTACATATTCAAAAGTATTGTTTGCCATATCAGGGGAAAAATGTACTTTTCTCAGATGTCATCCAATTTTACAATCACCATTCATAGCACACCTAAATTTCAAAAGACAATATGGTTCAATGAACATGGAGAGATCCCCCCCCCCCCTTGTTGATGAACTATAATATTGTAAAACCAGAGAATATCAATGATTTTACAAGTGGTCCAAATTTGTTAAAATTTCATAGTATTGCCAATAAATATTGGAATTACAACTCTTTAATTATGGAAGTCTCCAAGTTTCTTGCAATATTTAATAGCCATAATGTCAATTACAATGTATTTGCCAAAGTTTCATGAAGGTTTCCGGCTTTACAGTACATGTACA
>JAVYIG010011351.1:0-61532 GCA_035222895.1 Strongylocentrotus droebachiensis
CATCTTCCTCCCTCTATAAACGTCTTGTTTTCCTTGCATTCTCTTTGTATTAATTCTTGGAGAGTATACTGTTCACAACCATGACTACACAACATAACAAAAGAAATCATCCTGGATATTATGTCCATTGCGCTAACATATCCCTGCGCATGCGCATCACGCATTTATGTTATGGACGCAACAAATGCTAACGCAGCTTCCCATTGTTGCGTAATTAGCGTGTTGTTGTTGTTGCGATTAATGGCGTTTCCATCGTCATTCGATTATTTCCGCCAGGCAATGTGAGAGGGCGTAGTTACTGGTCCTCTCCTAATATTTTTTACTGTTGGATCGACGATAGCCTAGTGGCGTTGTGTTGTGCAATTAACAATATATATTCCTATATATTCCTCATTTCCTAGTACTAGATTTGGATTTTGGGGTCTTTAGTGCTCTGTACATTCTCCCTTCATTTATCATTACAATTATATCATTACAAATCTTTATCCCCAGTTTTTCTTATTTATAACTGATTTTCCTTATAAAATTAAAGATAATTATGGCGTATATATTCAATATTGAATGAACGCCATTAAACCAATTACCCAACAACAACAACAACCTTCGTTGTCTTTCATATTTTGGACATGATAATAAAAAGTGCTCAATTGTTTTCTATCGTTTGGCATTCTACACATAATCCAGCGTCGTGTTTTCTAATTAAATATTTATAGTAATTCAGGTTACATTTACCAAGCCTGAATTGGTGGATTAATCTTTCGTCCTTTCGGTTCAAACCTTTGATTTTAAAAACATTATTTACATTTGTATTGATGCTATACAAGTGTCTTCCATTCTCTGCTATATCCCAGAGGCTTTTGCCACATGGATTTATAATAAATATCTGATTCTCTTACGAACTCACTTTTGTTTTTGGTTTACTATTATACCTTTTTTTTTTTTGTTAAAGCTTGTTTTGCCAACAAATCAGCTCTTTCATTTCCTGCTAGGCCGCAGTGGGGCTGGTACCCATTCAAGGTTAACATCTTTCCCGAAGGAGTTTATAGCAAATAATTTTTTCATATATCTCAACAATTATGCTGGATTCTTTCACATTTCTTTATGTGTCATCACAATCCTTCGTTTAATGCATTCGCATATCATACAATCGGGTAGCAAAGTGATTACGTCACATAACGCTAAAACAACAGAAAACGCTTAATGTGTAGGTAATGTGTAAGGTGTCTGTCTGGAATCACGTCATGAGGCGGTGTCACACAGAGGCCAAAAATCCAGATTTGAATTATCGGGATTTTAGTTATCCTCTTAATTGGCTGTCTGTCATCAATTATTCCTTCAAAAAATCCCTTCAAAAATCTTCTAACGAAGCAAGATAATTCTCTCTTGAAAGGATTTTTCAAGGGATTTTTTAAGAGATTTTTTTTGTCTGACACCGCCTATGTTCTGATTTTAATGTTGTTTGTTTTTGTTGTTGTTAAATGATACAACGATACAACATTAGTGAGATGTAGAAACACATGATTTCGTTGAAAATATACATATAGGGTCTATTTCATATTCAGAGTTTCTGGCAAAATATATTTACCTCAAAGTAACAGGAAGGTATATAGGAAAGGGCCTCTATACAAAAATATCTCACACATATAAACACAGAGACAATACACCCCCTCTCTCTCTCTCTCTCTCTCTCTCTCTCTCTCCCTCCCTCACTCTCTCTCTCTCTCTCTTTCTTTCGCGGTTACTGTCTCTTCCCTGCAATGTCCATGTTCGTCTGTACTGTTTGTCTCTCATACTCATACATATATGAAAAGGCTTTCTATTTGCTCTTTGCTCTTTGCCCCTCTCTTTCCTTCTTTCAAATATCTTCTTCCTTTTTTTTAACCATTTGCTTGATCATTGAGTAAACCATTAAGGCGTAGCCTACATAAGCGCTTTGCTTTACGGCATTTTAAGCCCTCACTCACTTCGTTGGACGGACTGAAAGAAAGTACGAACAAAACCAAATTCCCTGGACGGGAGAATGAGGGGGAGGCAGGGGCAGGTGGAACGGTGTTCTACTTTTCCTCGAGAATTCCTTATTTTCTATAAATCTCGAAACAAGCGGTGCTTTATAGAGAGTATGTGGCTCGAAACTGTTATTAATGAATATGGAGATGGAACCTACTGTTGACTCTATTCAGTTTCAATTTGATTCAAATAATTCTATTTCCTATAACTCAATCAACAACAACAAATTAATGGTTATATAAAATGAATATCAAATGATTTTTGCGAAACAACATATTTGTAATTATACAATCTTAAATGTCGATAAGTAATCAAAGCATTTTAGGATACAAAATATATAAGTTTAACATAATTATATTTAGTCGGATTTTTAAAGGAAGAGAGAAAATCCACTAAAAAGCAGAGCTTTTTATTTGTGTGGATTGCTCAAAAAGAAAAAAAAGGAGGAAGGAAAGAAAGACACCAGGGAAATGAATAGAAGAAAAAAAAAAAAAACATATTTAATTTATTAAAAATCAATGTTATTATTGGCACTCTTCTAGTGTGGGTCCAGTGGTCGAGGTAATCTGGTATTTTTGTTACAGGTTACATTTGCACCGGGCTTCAAATCGCAGATATATAGGGATTTATAACTAGGGTTAGGGGTAGGGTTAGTGTTAGGGATAGGGGTAGAAATAGGGGTTAGGCATATCGATGAGTACTGGGTTAAAGTTATGAATTCGGTTAGTGTCAAATATTGACCAAGTCCGTATTTGTCGGACGTGTTTGACGTACGACCGTCAGAGGACCGAGCAAACGAGTCGGCGACGGTCTTGGGAAAGTTTGTAATTTTTATCACATGGGAAATAATAAAGATGGTGTACATATTTTCTGCTTATATGGCTTTGACTACCGGAGTTGTGACGATAAAGCGTGCAAACGTGGGCATATGATAATAATATTCATATTTGTATGACGCTTAATATTATGTTTCTAAGCGCTGTACATTGTATTTGTTTATTACCCCGGTATTTGGATGTAGTTGCTAATCCACACAATATAGTGCATACGCTTTTATCCCTGAGGAGGGGGCGGGGGGGGAGGGGTGGCAAGTCTGGAAAATCGTTGATGAGCACAACATTTTTTGTTTTAAATTTAAAAAAGAAGAAAAACAGAAGAAGAATTAAAAAAAACTAATTACCCATTCCTCTTTCTCTCTTTCTATTCTTCTTCCTGTTCCTAATCTTTTCCGGCGGGGTGAATGGGGGGGGGGGGGGGCGGGGGGGGGGGGGGGGGGGGGGGGGGGTGCATCCAGTTCCCCCCTGGATCCACTACTGATTTATTATATTGTACAAGTTTTTGACACAATTTCAAAGCACCATTTTATTGATTTTTGTTAATGCGTCGCATGTCTGCAATAAACATACTGGCTGAAATATATGTCGTGAGATGAACCGAGTAATATAACGTTGCACTGTCGACGTCACTAATGTTCACGCTGTAGATACTTCCGGCGCACAGCAAAGCATAGCAACCGTGCTATGTTTGTTGTGGCCTGTCATTCGAATAAATACACATTTTCACTGGTTGCTTGGCCCAATGATTAATCTAGATATAAATAACACTTGCCTTGTCGTCTTTACTTTTACATCACCAAAAGCTGTCTGTTGAAGCTATCGTGGGGCGTTTTTCACTAATTGATTTTTTTTGTGCATTCATGTTTATTTACAAACCTCTCGGCATTCATTTTATACTTTGAATGTCAAATTTAACACCTGAAACATTGACTGGGTCATGGCCAATGATTAATAGAGGAAACACATTTTTGCCCCCACGGAACCTTTCATTTTGTTTAATCTTCTTAAAGGTAAACACCTCATCAAAAGTGCTCTTTAAATTAATTATTGTGAGCGCGCTTTTCTTCGGTTCTATTATTTGTTAGAGATATAACAATAATAACAACAGAAAGAAAAAAAGTTATGAACACATAAACATATATACATGTAGACCTACTTAAACAATATGCATGTCCATAACCCTGAACAAATGGAGATGAAATGGAATTTAGAGACGAAAAGCTATAGCAGAGGCCAAAGTTCTGTCGATGGTTAGCTCCATACTAAGGTTGAAAATATCATTTTTTTATTTAAAGGGAGTGTAGCTTGGCAAATAATGGGTTAACGCCATCTACGTCTTCTTTTGGACAACTGGACGTAAACGGAATGCACTTGATTAACGATAGTCAGTGACTTAATCTCTACATGGTCCAGCGTTCGCGAAACAGACCGAAGTTCTCGTCACGCTTCGGTTTCGCGTATGTTGCACGCACGTGATTGTTTGCTGTCGCGTCATACGTAGTATACCCGATTGGCCCCCGAGTCAGGGCCACGGGGAAAGGACACGTAGTCTCGCCAGGTTACATTCCCTTTAAACTTAAGCATGGATCATATAGAATACCAAAAAAGGGGAGGGGGGATCATCAATTTGATTGACTTGCCGACGAGTATTTTAAAGATACAATCTGAATGGGGAGAAGTTCCACTCAAGCCCTCCCCTCCCCCCAATTTTTTGTTTAAACATCCGCCAGTGCTGAGTAGTAAAGTATGGACTGTTAAAAGCATTGTCCATATTTTCTATCGAAAAAGCAATTCCATTACAGGAATCCATGAAATAATGTAAATTGATTTGAAGGTTTAGATCCAAGATTGCTTTTTCGCAGCCCGGGGAACAACGGAAAACAACAATGATTGATTCTCGAACGAGCGGGTTCTCTTCAATAAGTGGTGTTCATGGTTATATAATATGTATTATGCTATAGTGTCCGGGATAAATCTATACATACATTTTAAAAAAAAGCGTTATCTAGGGATTGAAATATTCAACAAAAAAACACAATCAGTCACGTTTTTGCCATCAAATTAAATCCGTCCTTGTCATCTACAAACGTGTCATCACTTACATGGATCAGTTTAAAAACCTTTGTCACTTTTTTGTAAAATCGCACTTTAGAATAAAAATATTTTCGAAATGCACTTTTATCTGTACCAGACAATAACTCATCCCTACAGCAAATCTCCCGTTATCATGGGCACGTCAAAACCAATTTGCATTTGAATTGTCCGTGCATTTGATATTGAATTATGGGTACGATGAGTGTATTATTACCTCGAATGAAATTTGAAAATGGGCAAACGTTCTGTCATTAATTCATTAGCTATATTGTTCGGCTTTATCTCGGGGATTAGAATAATTGCAAAACCTCAAAATGCCACAAATGCATGTCATAACATTTTTTCTAATTTTATCAGCTCGATAAAAATGGCGTAGACGGTGTATTTTTGGTCGTTTAATTTCATAATCTGTGCGATCCTGTCAAAAGTGTCTTTAAAGCACTCATTTTCGAATCAACTCAGTGTTTGTCCATCCAAAAGATGCCCACATCCGTTGCAAGTGTGCATTACATTTTTAGCTTTACACTGTCAGGCGATCGTGTCCATAATCGTGTACAAAACACAATCGTCTATGTCTGCTGGTCGACAAAACTGTCACTCTCCCTGTCCTGTAGTTGCTGGGTGTACCGTTTTTGATAAAGCCCCTTTTAAAGGGATAGTTGAGTTCTGTTTCCAGACCGCAAATCCCTTCAAAGTGCATGGTTATTGCTCTTATTCTTATCCATGACATTTCTAGTGCCCTTTTAGAACCTAAAATTGATATGAAGGTAATTTTTAGACCCCAAATTGTGTGAAATTTAGCCAATACGATCATATCAATTCAGCTCCACTTTCAAAAATATATGATGACCGTTAATTAATCAAAAATAAACAATACACGGGCCGGCTGGTTGTGCGTAATATAACCAACACGAAAAAGCCAACAAAAAAAGCCAACATCGGCATTTGGCTGAAATACAACGTAAAAGGCGCTATTTTGTTTTTTTTTCAACCGTTTTTTCAAAATATCTAATACTTGTGGTGGTACACAAAATTATATTAGAAATCGTTGTATTTATGGATATTTCAGCCGTCTCTGAACCGATTTTGATCAAACAACGATGATTTTGTCATTTAAATTGTATGTTCTTTCAAATCTGACCCTCAGTTTTTTCATTATCTCACAAAAAAATATTTTGTGTAGCGCCCCTCTGCAACAGAACTCAACTATCCCTTTAGGCTTACTTTCATGCTAGTTTACCTTTGGCATGTTTTTCAGAAAACATACTTGTGGACCAATTAAGAGACACATATGCTTTGAAATTTGATACCGGCTCTGTAGGATCAGAGCTACAAGCACGATTATAGCGTAGCATGATTCCTGTATGAGAACAATGGAATCATGGGGGGGGGGGGGCACCGATCATGCTCGATTAATAAAATGCAAAAAATCAATAAGGCCAACCATTAGGGAAAATGGTGCGGGGAGGGGTCCTTTCATAATTTATGCTTTTTCTATTCTCTTTCATAATTCATTTTCCTTCTTATATCTTGTTATCCTTTCCATCTCTTTTTTAATAATACAATTATGATAAAAATTATAAAAATAATAATAATAATAATAAGGATAATTATTACAATGGTAGTCACATTAATTTTTATAGCGATTAAAGGGAAATTAACCTCAAACTACATGTTAATTTCAGTTTGTACTTTGTAGGCCCACTTAAAGATAAAGTTGAGTTCTGGTCATGCGATTGAATTGTGAAAGAAACGGTGTGAAATCGATCAGAAAAAGTTGATTATGTAGCATATAAGTATTGGTGTGGTTTTGAAGTCATCAAAATGATAACAAATTTGGCCCAGTCTTGGTAAAGTTACAAGCACTGTGCACAGAAATTATAAATGTGGGGACTACACGAACATGAGGCATGAAAAAATCCGTCCTGATTTTTATGCTGTTTACATGCCATATTTAGAATATTAAGGCATTTGAAGAGCCATGCTTTTAATGGAAACATTTTTTTTATCTGATGTTCTTCCACACTTGCATAATAACAATGATAATGCTCACAAATTATTTAACACCTCTTCCCAGAACCCAACCTTCTCTTTAAAACATTATCTGAAAAATATAAAAACATTGTACATTTGACGAAAAGGGAGGACGTAAACTCTTCTTCAGAATCCCTTCGTCTTTCGCGGCTCTGAGAATTGTCAGAACTTCGCCATTGTGTTTGCGCACGGGCCTGTTCTGTGACGTATCGCATGGAGTCCGACTTTGACACAGACTAGTACGTTGGATTGCGTCCGTACGTGTCCTTGCTGTAAACTTCATATACATAACACTCACGCTGCAGCGAGCTAGAGTACGCACGATAAAAACAAAGAGTTTCCAATAACCACGGCAATTTGTAACAATATTGCACACAAAATAATGGGACATTCAATTACGATATAAATGACATACCCTCTTTGCCTCAATCTCAACTATCCTCTTTTCTGTTGACTGACAGGATTTCGGAACCGGTCTATTGGCAAAAATCGACGGAACTTCATCCTCAGATCAATCAGCAGCCACTGTGCCTTTCTTCCAAACACTTGGCAGTACACCATGTTTGACGTGTATTGCATAGAATTATAACGCACGCTTATAGGCATATCGCCGCACTACATTATTTCTCCGTGCGATACGTCACAACATGGAAGTTTAGAGATACATTTCGACAAAATGGCAGCTTCCATGGGCAGCAGACGACATTGTAAATATGGTGAAGTAGGGTCTCCTTATTGAACTTGCAAGAAGATATTATTTGTTCTACAGCAATGCTTTTTATATCAAATGAAACGTTGATTTATACTCTCTATGTCATGATAATGCTTCATAGTCGAGAGGTTAATTCTCCTTAAGTACTTTATATTGTAATATTACCCCGGTCATTTAAGTCCTCTTTGAATTGATTAATTATTGTTAGCGCACTTATCTTCGGTTCTATCATTGGTTAGAGATATAACAATAATAAAATCAGAAAGAAAAACAAGTTATGAACTCATAAACAAAAATACATATATGCCATATAAACAATATGCATGTAAATAACCAAGAAAAGAGGTGATGAATGAAATTAAGAGACACGATGCGAGCAGATGCCAAAATTCTGTCCATGCTTTAATGCTTTACTTTAAATATATTTATATTTAACTTAAGCATGGAGCTTAGAATACAAAAAAAAAAGGAAAGGGGGGGGGGGGGGTCATTAATTTGAGCAACTTTCCGAAGAGTCAGAAAGATATAATCTGAATGAGGAGAACTTTCACTCATCCCCCCCCCAAAAAAAAATATATATATATATATATATATATATATCCGCCAGTGCTGAGTAATAAATGATGTTCTATGATGGTTTTTTTTTTTAAACATTGTCCTTATTTTCTATTGAAAAGCAATTCCATTACAGGAATCCATGAAATAATGTAAATTATTTTGAAGGTTAATATGCAAGATTGCTTTTCGCAGCCCGGGAACAACGGAAAACAAGAATGATTGATTCTCGAACGAGCGGGTTCTCTTCAATAAGTGATGTTCATGGTTATATAATATGTATTATGCTATAGTGTCCGGGATAAATCTATACATACATTTAAAAAAAAGCGTTATCTAGGGATTGAAATATTCAACAAAAAACACAATCAGTCACGTTTTTGCCATCAAATTAAATCCGTCCTTGTCATCTACAACGTGTCATCACTTACATGGATCAGTTTAAAAACTTTGTCACTTTTTTGTAAAATCGCACTTTAGAATAAAACATTTCAAAATGCACTTTTATCTGTACCAGACAATAACTCATCCCTACAGCAAATCTCCCGTTATCATGGGCACGTCAAAACCAATTTGCATTTGAATTGTCCGTGCATTGATATTTAATTATGGGTACGATGAGTGTATTATAATACCTCGAATGAAATTTGAAACTGGGCACACGTTCTGTCATTAATTCATTAGCTATATCGTTAGGTTTTATCTCGGGGATTAGAATAATTGCAAAACCCCACGAATGCATATCATAATCAATCAATTTCTTATTTTATTAGCTCGATAAAAGCTGCATAGACAGGATGCTTTTGGTCGTTTAATTTCATAATCTGTGCGATCCTTTCAAAACTGTTTTTAAAGCACTCATTCTCGAACCAAATGTTTGTCCATCCAAAAGATGATCCCATCGGTTGCAAAATATGCGCATTGAATTTAAGCCTTACACTGTCATGCGATCGAGGCATAATATAATTATGATGTTCGTAAATTGCGGATTGTATTCACGATGAACAAACACAGTCGTCATTGTCTGCTGGTCGGCAAAATGTCATTCTGTCAGTGTTAATTTGCTGGAGGTAACGTTTCATGAAGCCCCTTTCAAATATAATGTCATGACAAATTTGTTTCTCAGATTTTTGCCCAATACATGCGACTAATTAAGAGAAACATTTTCTTCGAAACTTGATACCAGCTCTGCAGGACGCGGCGTAGCGTGATCCCGGGAGGGGGCACTGGCTTTATGGGGGGGGGGGGGGGGGGCACCGATCATACTCGATGAATAAAATGCAAATCAAGAATGCCAACAAATTAGGAAAATGGTGCGGGAGGGGCCTATTAGTGCTGGGGGGGGGGGTCCTATAATCATTCTTTTCTCCTATACTTTCCTTGCTAAATTTCCTTTTTATTATCTCTTTATCCTTTCCATCCCTTTTTTTAATCATTATTATAATACTAATAATTATTAGTAATAATAATAATGAAATTGATAATGATAATAATAACAATGATAGTCACATTAATAAAGAGCTTTCTACTACGTTTCTAAGCACTTTAGATTATAATATTATCCCGGTCTTTGGATAAAATTGCTGATACGCACATGTTATTGAACACGCTCCACTCCCTGGGGATTATTCTGGTCGGATGCCATTTTACAAGCGCGCGCATGCCGAACAAACCACATTAAGGCTCGTATCCTGACGGTTATCCATTTAACACTTGGATGGAGAGTGGCAAAAGTAGATTAATGTCTTGCCAAAGGACATTAGTTCCGCGGCGAGACTCAAATCGCGAACCATAATTATGATACACAGTCTGGTGACGTATTAACTACACTATTGATTATGAACTTTTCTTCTTCATCACCATCATCACTACCATCGTCATCATCGTCGTCATCATCGTCGTCGTCATCGTCATCATCACTACCTTCGTTTCCTCATCGTCATCATTATTAACACCGTCGACATCGTCATCGGCATTATCATCATCATCTTATTCTTCTCTTCTTATTCTTCATCATCATCATCATCATCATCATCGTCGTCATCGTCATCATCATTACCTTCGTGTCCTCATGGTCATCATTGTTAACACCTTCATCATCGTCATCGGCATTATCATCATCATCATCATCATCATCATCATCATCATCTCCTTCTTTCCTCCCCCTCTTCCTCCTCACCCTACCATCAAATATCTGGCTACTCACACCTAGTTTTTTCCCCAACATAATGATAATCATAGATAACATCGCATTCGCTCTCCATCGCAGAATGCGTTTGGATGTCTTAATTAATATTGGTAGATCATGTCACGAGTATGATAAGTCCATCGATGGCGCCTAAAGCCGTCTAATTGTGATAGCGAACGCTATAGAAAATGATCTGGAGAGCAGTCTGTAATAAATATTTCATCAGTAATCTGACTTGTTTATTTTGGGGGCGATAAAGATTTCAATGTGTCAAAATTTTCTGAAATGTTGAGAAATCTTTTCCAATTTTAATCTTTCCTATCTCATGAAGTGCTCAGAAACCACGTTTTCTTGTGTACCCAGTGTTATACCTTGCCACACTCAACCCAGGTGATGTAAATGGGTACCTGGCAGGAATTATTTCTTTGAAATGCTAGAGCGCCGTAATGGCAGCACAGCTAAAGCCGGGGTAATAATCTCCAAGTTTGGAAGCGCTTAGTGATTGCAATAAGCGCTATATAAAAACTGAGTATTATTATTATTATTATACACCTATTCAACAGTACAACAGTGAGGCGACGGTGTTGGTAGGGGGTGGGGGTGGGAGAGGGGGCAGTGATCTGAATCAAATATCAAGTCCGTTTATTAATACATTATAAGAGGGCGTCAAGATTAGTTAATGAGATGAATTTTCTTATCCTTTATTTTATTTTAAAGGCACACGTTGGTTTTGTAAATTCCTTAAAACCCCTTTTGTATTTTCTTCTGGATTTTTTAAATCACGTATTGCAGTCAATGACATCTATCTGTTATGAGTAATTCGTCCCTGTTTTCACGAAGTGACGGTAGTGAATGAAAATCGCATACAATTTGCGTGCGGATTTTCCTCACTACCGTCACTTCGTGATTCTGTTATGACGTGATTTTTTTTTGAATTCTTAAACCAATGAAATTGATTTCTGTTATAATGACAGATGAATGATGAATCAATATATTCAAATCAATTCAATTCAATTTACAACATCTTGTTATATTATGCTTCCAAAATGTCAAACTGAGACAGCCAAAATGTTGAAGGAAATTGTTCTTTGAAGTCACTGTCAGTATGTAATCTTCTAGATGAACAGATTTTTTAAATTTTAATTCTTAACCGAAGGCCGCGTGAACTCGCTGATCTCCAAAAAGCGGAGGGACAACAACAGAGAGAGAGATCGAGGGGTAATAATTTGTACACAGGACATCACATATCATTCATTATAACCAATGATAGGAATTAATCACACAAAGAAGGGTTGAGAGCAAAACCCCACATTTTGGGGCCGCCCCCAAAAAAATTGCAAATTAACTGTAGAGAAAGAGCATCTGTTTGGACAATGGCATGTGCAAATTCCATCGTATATGGGAAATAATATAGAGGGGAAGAAAGAGTTAGACATTGAGAAAACGAGAGACAGAGAGAGACAGAGAGAGAGAGAGGGGAAGAAGGAGAGAGGGAGAGAGTGAGATGGGGAGAGGGATAGAGTGAGAGGGGGAGAGGGATGGAGGGAGAGGAGATGGTGACTAGCAAACAGTGAGATGAAAATAAAGAAACGGAAAGAATTACAACAGAAATTTTAAAGAAAGACGTTAGTGAGGGAGAGAGAGAGAGAGAGAGAGAGAGGGGGAGGTTAGGAGAAGGGGCGGCACTTTTGTAAGTCATTGGAGTTGGCGGATCTCCCCTTTCCATGTTTTTCTTTCCAAATAATTATTCAATCTGCAGTTCACGAAAGCGCCACATTCATGTATCGCCATCATCATGCACACTTTCCTTCAGATCACTTCACTAGTCGCTATTGATATTCAGTAATTTGCAAAACAAACAAGGATAGTACTCACATTGTTCAATCGACTAAAACGCCCATGTAACAAATTTCTGGCTTATATTGGTACGGCCAACTTAATTTTGACTCCAAATATAGGATTTTCCGGCCAAATTCACGAGTTTGACATTTAAATTAATTTGTCTTGCGTTCAAATTTGACGGTTTTAGTGCTGTCAGATATATCTTGGGTTTATATTCCTTTTTCTAGTTTTTCAAATCTATGAAGTGTTTGATAGAATCTATGTATGTTTTATTCAAATTAATGAATAATGTGCTTCTTTCGCTATTTGGTCATTCGATTTGGCGCAACACGATTTCTGACATCGCGAAGATGTACGTTTAGCATTCGAATTCATTTGTAGCATTCAAATTAGCACTTTGTGCACTTAAATTGATGGCTAATATACATTTCCCGTTTATTATACACTTTTTATAGCTCACTTTTTTTCTTTCAAGATTTTTTTTCCATGTGTATTTCATCATATTTTCTTTTCTTGCATTTATACACTTGATATACTTTTAGATTTATCTGATATTCATCATCCTTTAAGTTTGATTGTTAAGGAAAAAACGACTTACATCTACGGACTTGATGGTCTCAATATTTGTGTACATTTTCATGTAAGGAAATTGTTTGTTTTGTGTTTCATCATAAATTTATCACAATTTCATTATGGAGGAAGGGTACAATATTGTGACTGGGGTAGGTATTTTTGTATCCCCACTTTTCCGGGGTATATGAACATGTCCGTGCAGAAATGCCATATCCCTTGATTTCGCCCCTTCTTTAACTAATGTCTGACTACACCCATATGCATTGTCCTCAAAATTAATAAATGGAATAACAGAAAAGACCCTAATGGCAAATCATGCATTCAATTGCATTAAAAAAAACTGTAAACGTGTGTTGCATTTCTTCCCCCTAACATTCCTAACTTGAATAATCATAATTCGAATACGAATGACAGGTGTTAATTTGAATGATAAAAATGACGCCTCGACAAGTGACGATTAATTTGAATGCTAGTTGAGCAGTTTCTTAATTAAATGACAGATCTATGAAACCCTTCGACCAAAATCCTAAATTAAATACCAAAACAGGGCAATTAAATGATAATTGGCATGGCAAAGCCGATCTGCGCTAACTTAAATGCAAAGTAAATGAATTCGAATGACAAACTCGCGAATTTCGCCGGGAAATCCTATAGTAACGTTCCCCAGCAGTGATTTTTTTTTCTCTTTTCCTCATACGAGGCACTTTATTACTTTATATCATTTTAACAACATTGTATATAGAGTTTAATTACAATATATATATATATTCACAATCAACAAACTGATATAATAAAATAGGGGAAAAATAAGGAAAGTGGAAGGGAAAGATCAAGGCATGAATATAAATGCGTTAAAGGTTCAACTAAGAAAGATTCATCTTGATATTACTTATTAATTGTTCTTGGTTTCTGTATTGCCAATTGACATAAAACATAAAATCGCTTTTGAAAGTCATCCAAATTGAATGACTATTGAAGGATTTACTTCTAAGATGATTAAGTATATACACCTTATAAATTGCATATTGTGCGTAAACAATTAATACATTCATGAGCAAAAACTCCGGGTCTTCAATGTTGAAACCAATTAATATGATTTTTTCTCCTAACTCAATATCTTTTTGGAACAAGTTCGTTACCAGATGATGAATTTTTTGCCAAAAGACTGCGACTTGGCGACATCTTAGCAAAATGTGTATAAACGATTCTGATTCATTGCAATATGTACAAAGCATATCGGATGTAATTTTCCACTTGTAAAGATTATCTTTGAAGGGTAAAACTTTATGAAGCAGTTTGAAATTAAATTGTCTTACTCTGTTGTCTTTGATCTTTTTTAATTTAAAATCTAAAACATGCCTCCACTCAAAATTGATTGGTAGTTGCAGCAGTGATAACAAATATCATTATCCTCCAAATAAATATCGACAACACTGTATTATCAGGACCATTGTAACGAGTTGCGACTGATTTGAACCAATCGCAACTTCTATCTCTCAAGTACAGAGTTGCGATTGATTTTTAAGTTACGATTGATTTGAATTAATCGCAACTCCTTACAATACAAGTGTAATAATCATGCCGTTGTGTTGAAAATTTCAGGAAGTTTAGTCCAAGACGGGCTTTGCTAAAGAAAAAAGGGGAGGGGGGTGACCACTCACCACCCCCCCCCCCCCCTTTCAAAATCCCTCTTACATATCTCAAAGGATTGTCGGAAAGTGTTATCTTTTTCAGGCCCCAGCGGCAAATGAAGAAAAAAAAAGATGATGGCTATTTATTGTTTGCATCTTAGAATGTTTTGCTAGCTTATCAGCGAAGTCACTGCTATCACCCCTCCCCCACCATAATGGTCGTGCGACGTTCCAAAATTCCCACCAACCTAAGCCATCATTATTTTGTACGTAAAAAAATGGTTGTCATTAAAGACTCCACCTTTAAATCATTTAAACATTATTACAACTTTGTATGGAGGTGACGTGTATGTAAATTTCACCAGACATTTTTTATTGATTCCATTAAACCGCGGTGGTTTTTTTTAAATGACGATGACGTAAAATGTCATTCGCTTCACATTTAATATATAAAACAAACAGAGAGCTCACTGAATACGTGGAGGACCTTTGTTGAGAGCATTTGCCATTTATTAATTAATTTTTTCATTCAGTCTTCTTTAAAAACACAGGGTAGCTCCATTCAGTGGCACAAGGCCTGCTTTACAAGGGGGTCATGTGTCAAATGGATATTACAATGTTACAGTTAAAACACAACATAAAAACATAAAATACATGGCAATTAAAGTATATATCATTGGATGATTGGTTGCTTTTATTCATATTCTACGCCAGTAAATAACAAAGCATAATACATTTTTACAAAACATTAACAAAATTTGGGTTTTGTAAGAGTAACGAATTAACTAGCAAGGAGGGTTTTCATTTTTGGAAGGTGAAAGTAGCCCGCTAAACTGGCGGGGTAGCTGTGTAACTCGGTATTTTTGCGAAACAATATTTGACGACCTGTAGAATTCATAGATAACAATAATGGGCCTAGAATTGAGCCCTGAGGTACACCGCAATCAATGGAAATAATACCTGAATAAATACCATCAATAACTACATGCTGATTTCCTATTGTGGAGGTAGTTCCTAAATCACTCCATTTAACCGGTTGACTACTGAATACTCTAATTCATGAAAGGCTGTATACAGGAAAGACCAGGTTCCATGCAGTAGGCAACGGGTTAATGACAAGTTTAAAAAAATATTTTTTATTTTATTTTTGCGGCGGTTTACCGCGTCATATCTAAACGAATCTTAAGGCAAGTCTTGTGCGTCACCTTTTGAAATAACAATGATATGATCCGAACATGATTCACTGTGAATATGACGGACAAAGAAAGAGGACAACATATACGGTTCCTAATTCTATCCTCAACAATTGCTGTGGTAGACAGAGGAACATCCCTTCACTGCTATTATGTAAAAATGTGTAGAACAGGTGTCACATGCATATTCACCTGTTCTACACATTTTTCCATAATAGCAGTGAAGGGATGTTCCTCTGTCTACCACAGCAATTGTTGAGGGTAGAATTAGGAACTGTATATTTTGTCCTCTTTCTTTGTCCATCATGTTCATAGTGATTTCTATTGAGAAAAAAAACAATGAGATACTGAAATCACCCTCTAGTTGATTTCTTGAAAATCCCCGCGATCGTGTTTTTAGGTACATCCAGTTTGAAATCCATCACAGGATAGCGCTATCACACTTTTTCTCTTGTGCTTCAAAAATTGCAGCTTATTCACAATTATATTCAGTTTAGTTAAGTTTATATTCATTCTCCGCTTTAAATTACCTAGTGAAAAAATTAAACTCTGCTTCGTAACATATTATCGTGCTTCTATACTCAAATCACTCTCTTTTCCTTATTGTTTCACATGTCGTTTACCTTATCTATTTGATTTTCATCGAAGATATTAATATTTATAAGATTATTTAATTTGGTGCAAGAAAGTACAGTACGTTCAGTAATTATTGAAAGACATCCATACATCCGACAACCCTCCTATGTCTTCGAGCCATTAGCTACTTATTCTTAGCTCCGGTTTTTTTCTTTCTTTGTAGCGAATATTCATTTCCGTCCTTATTTTTCCAGACCATGTGTTGCAATTAGTAGTGCTGTGACGACCAAATTACGAACTCACCACATTGTTTTGCATAGCAATTAGTTCTGTTGACCCAAATCTGAATGAAAATCGATATGAAAAATCAACATGCTTAACATCCGGAGTATGACTTTGGAGTATCTGCCAATAATGGCTCAATATGTTTAGTTTTGTTATAGATGGGGGGGGGGGGGGGGGAAGCAGGTACGCAACCGATGATTGATTCCCAATTCTGTGGCCTGCAATAAATGGAAATGTGTACCTTTTGATTATGGTTATGGTTGGGTGAGAGTTAGATATAGGTAATAGGGTTAGGGTTAGATTTACGATTGCATTAATCTTGAGTAAATCTTTAGAATCAGAATGTAAAATATTCTGTGATAGATGTGTTCGTGTAATGTGGAAGTCTATCAGTAAAAAAAACATGCAATATTGTTGTAATTTAAAATTTTGCACAGAGTAGACTCCTCTTGTGCACGATATCAGTTCTATTTAAACTATCCAATGCATATCCATGGTAACAGTATCATGGAACACAGATAATATCATAATATTGATTTAAACATGATAGTGCGGGCATGTGCGCGTTGCTATAGCTGTCCACTCGAAATAAGAATTTAATTTACTATATCTTAAAGGCATCGGCGGTTTAACAATGTTTAATCTGAGATGCACGGCCCTTCGTGTTATCAGTGTCTGTGATATCGTGCAATATTGAAGCACTAAAAAAAAATGCGCTTCAAAATGATCATGAAGTGCCTCAAAAAAATTAAAAATCTTTGAATGACCGGTTTTACCACACTCGTTTCACCCAGTAGACTGTTGTGTTAGGAAAACCGTTAGGAAAACGCAAAATATGGTTTCGATTTCCAATCATGAATATCTTGATAATCAAACAGGCGATTGGCTTGTAAAAGCCACGGGATCCCTGACTGACCTAAAGGTTTATAATTATTGTCATTGCAGCATGAGCTCAATCCAGGATTTTGTTTCAGAATCTGAGACAAAGTTACCGGATCCCTTTAACGCGGAGAGCGAAGACATGATAATCTGCTCCTTTTTAGCCGTACACCTCATTTGGCGGTGAATCCGCTTCAAATTATAGCGAAATCCCCTTCAAAGTAGTGGTTGAATTAATCTTTTAAGAAAAGATTCCACTATTTGAGCATGATTTTTCACTCCAAACGAAGCGATCACCAATATCATAATTCCCCAAAACTGGATTCCCACTGCTGTACTCTAAATAGAGGTGGGTAAATATTACTCGAATTGGTTAAAAGGGAACATGCATGTTTGTTGGTGAGAAAAGAGACCCAATATAATATAATATAAAAATGTACATGTTCTCTTTCTTACTCAACATGGCTAAAGTTTACCCAACTCTTTTTTGTAGTGTGTACATTAAATTTTAGTAGAAAAAATCCCTTCTTTCCGGATATTCCGTCTGCTGGAAAGACGGATATTGACCAACTCTCAACCTCCCTGGGAAATTACCACGTTCTTATAATTGACACATCAATAAAATCGTTAAAAACCAGGATAACGTGCCCTAGATCAGTGAAAGGGACATTTCTGAATTGAGAACAAGTCATCGAGTTCTATCATTATCACCATCACCACCACCACTGTTTGCATTTTTGACATTTGCATCGCGTCCAACATGGAACTGTGTCATGGCAAAGTTATTTGCCAAGGAGAAATTGCAAACATTTCGACTGAGAAAATTGTCAATCGTGAAATGCAATAAGCGGGAGTGTTGCCTATTGAAAGTTATCAAGACAAGTGCAGGTATGGAAATGCTGACCATGTTTTCTGTAAGGCATTTCTAAAGGGTATTAGAATCGCCCTTAATAAAAAAAGTGGAATTTTGGCGTAATCATCTCCAAAACACGAAAAGAAAAAGAATTTGGTAACCTAATGCCGAACTGCGACATATTTTCTTTCCTCCCATGTGATAAAGATGATGTGTGAGGTTACAGGCTTATCATTTGTACACAAAGAAAGCAATTTTTGAAAATGATTTTTAAAGAATCAATGTATGCATACATTGAAATCAGGCATAATGGTGCACGGTGCGCTTGACTCTTGCCTTCTCGCCATTGTTCCCATCACAAATTAAAGGGCGGTTCACACTATGACGAATAAGGGGTACCGCAAGCTACGTTAAGCTGCGAATTGCAATTTTGAATTTCCCGCCAATCATCCTGTGTTGCTTTCAATTGTCGCTGACGTATCCGCTAGCGACCGCAGACGGCAAAAATTATCAGTCGCGTCCGTCGGCAAATTTTCAGCATGTTGAAAATTATGTGGCGGCAAAAATTCCGTTTCAGATTTTGTTGGAGACCGCAACCCTCATTTCATTGACGTTTCTATGCCGTGCGATTCCGTCTCTATTCATTCACAGGTCGGCACCATTTCGTTGATAGTCGTGGTCAACGACCATTGACGGCAAAAAAAAACAACCGGCAAATGACGTCACATCTCGAACCCTGATGACACATTGCGGCAAGTAACGAAATTGTAACGACCTTGGTGCGACGATGGGTTGCGAATTTTAGCCGGAGGGTGGCGGGTGATGACTGTAAATGGCGGAAGATGACTGTTGATGGCGGGTCGTTTGCGAGTACCTGCGGCATTACAACGGTGATCTGCGATGGGTTACGATTTTGCAACGATGGTCCACGATTTTAAACTTTTAGTGCGATTTTTCAAGTTTTGTGACGTCAGTTTGATCTCAATAGGCTGTCCGGCACGACACAATTTTGAAGTTCATATAAAAAGAAAATGTCCCCCTGTTCTTTGTCAAAGCTGTTTCATCATCATGGAGGAAGGAGCTAGGGTAAGGCTGCAATATGCATAGCCGCAACCCACCGTCAGCCGCCGTTCCTTGGCGCTAGCGAATCCGCTGCCAGCCGTCTGACCTCGTTCCTTGTCGCCGGGCTCCGCCGAGACATCGTCACTTGCCGCCCAGACAACGTCCGATTTTGGTAGCTAGACTCCGTTCCCTGCCGCAGCCAGTCGTCCCTTACCGTCATGTTGTTGCTGACGGTCGTTCCAACCCGTCAGCGAATCTTGGTTTTCCCCTGTTGCCGTCGTTTTGCCGCCAACATTTTGTGATTTTCACGTCCGTTGCCTTTCGCGGGGTCTTTGCCGCTACTATGTGAGCCAGCCATCGCATACAGCACTCGAGATTTTGAATTTGCACGTAGATTTAAAAAGAAAATCATGTTGTTGTGTTGTGTTTTGCTTTATTTCAATCTAATCGTAGACGAAGGTGTGGTAGCAGGTACTTTTCGATTAATGTCAATTAATCTAGAATCAGGCTTTTTTGTAGCCAGTTTCGCCCAACACGCACATCTGAAAACCAGGCCTAGTTGTCGAGCAAATGCCCGCCGAAAATCCATGTTCCTAGCCGCATATATCATCGGGTTCATTGCACTATTCGAGAAGGCGATTTTGAAACAGATGAGTTCGTAGATGTACACCTCGTGCTGATGGACGTCGGGGACGATGACGTCAATGATGGTCATAAACGATGCCGGCAGCCATCCGATGATGAAGAGGCCGAAAACGAACATGATCGTTACGGCGGCTTTCAAGTCTTTTTTGAGCGTTGTCCCGTACTTGGCCCGAGCGAATGCTTTTGTTTCAAGAACGCGCTCGAGCGCGGCTATCCGACGTCGATGACTACGGGCGACGCGGTAGATGCGAAAGTACCAATAGGACATCAGCATAAGCGGCACACACATGATGAGCAGGACTGTCAAGAGACGATAGCTCTTGTCCTGGATGAAGAGGAGATCGCAGGCGGTTTCGTGGAATTCATGAACGTTATTCCACGCGAAAGCGGAGGAGCTAATCACCAGGGTTATCAACCAAATGCCGGCGATAAAACATGCTACCCGACCGTTCGTCATCGTCTGTTGGTAGGTGAACGGCGATGTGATGGCGAGAAATCGATCAAAGGCGACCACGGTGATGTGCAAGATAGAGAGAAATACCAAGGTGGCGATTATGGCGCTCAAGGACAAGCAGACCCACGGCGAGACATCGGGCATGAACCCCAATCCGGCGAGGATGTCGAGAGGTATGCAGATGATAGCGAGCAGGAAATCGACCACGGCTAGACTCGCCAGGAAGATGTTGTTCTGAGAGCGTAGTGAGGGCGTCCTGGCGACACTGAGTATGACCAGGGTATTGCCAATCAGTATAACCACGGCTATTACAATATCAAAGACAAAGAAGCATATGATTTGGCTTTCGGTTAGGCACAGGTAACCGGCACATCTGAGCTCTGGCCTTGTTGTAGAGCTGACCAAAACTTCCGAAGGCATGTTACTGAAACGTTGTTGACAACCGGAGTCAACGCATTCATCCATAAGCTGAGAGGATTGAGAAGACATATCGAATTGTGAAGGTTTTGTCTAATAATTTCAATTCATTCAAGCGGCGAAAGGTATGATCGGGCGGTCCTTCTCAAAGCTGTTGAGTCACCAAATTCAAGCTTCACGATTAATAAAGCGATTCCGCAGTTACCAGGTACGAAAACAAAAATCCTAGCAATTCTTAACAACATAAACATGTACCTCATCTGTAAATCAGTCTTTCTAGATAATCCGTATTCTCCAAATAGGCAGTATAAGGTTTTTAACTTTTTTTATCGTAAGAATTTTTTTTTAAAAATAATAATGTGCCCGACGTAGACATGCGGGTTCAACATCAATGATGTTTAGATGTCGCAAATGTTTTCAATTAAGTGATGACATGACATTTTACATGTAGCATCGCAACACTGAAACCCGCCGAGGGCGAACTGATCGTCTTCATTAGAAGTCGACGTCTTGTATAAAATTCTCTTCCTCCGTTTATTACACACTTGAATATTAAGCCTGTACAAAAATGGAGCAAAGAAGTTGTAACAAATTAGGAAATCTCGTTTGACGGATGGAGACCACTGTGTAACTGAAGTAGCATGGAATCGAACAAGTGTTTTCGGTTTGCGAAAAAGCTTTGATTATCGATGGTTTCTGATGATATATTGCACTGACGTGCGATGAGCGTGTGACTGTTTGAAGGGGAGTGGTGGTGGTGGTGGTGGTGGTGGAGACGAGAGATGGGGAGTGGGTAAAGGAGGAAGGGTAAAGAAGGGAGATAGAAGAGAGAGAGAGAGAGGGGGTAGTGGGGTAGGGAGAGAGAGAGAGGGAGAGAGAGAGAAAGAGAGAGTGCGGGTAAGAAAAGAAAAAGGGGAATAAAGAAAATGAGGATAAGGTAAAAGGGAGAGGTGGAAGACTGAGATAATAATCTGAATATATTTATATACCGCTTAATGCGAAATATCATCTCTAAGCGCTTAACATATATCATAACCTTGGTTATCGGATTCATTCACGCACAATGTGCACCATCTTCACTCCATGGTGAGTGTTCCTACCATAGCACAAAGCTGTTTGGAACCAGCAACTTTGACATCTTGGCCAGTATATTATGATGCCACAGTTCTGTACTCTGTTATAGCCAGAATATTGATATGAATCATTATCATAACAACATTCATCCGATGTTACAAGTCACCGCACTATATGATAGCGAAAACTATAGTGATATTTATGTTGGTGCATTACGGTACTTTACACATCCGTGCTCCCATTACCCTGTTTTCAGAATTAGAACTATGGATCCACAACTGGTTTATAACGTAATGTTTGTTTTTGTCATCCGTTCTGAATATTATGATGGGGTCGAACTCTTTAGAACATCATTAATTGGTGTTACAACGTAATTACAACGCTATGCAAGCGAAATATACAGACTGTGATTGAAACAATTAACAGCAGAAGCAGAATCCGTAAAATAGGGACTTTTAGATTCGCACGAAGACAATATGTCTATGCTACGATCGACGTCCTTTTAATGCACTGCCTTGAATGGACGTCACACGTATCAGTCCACGCAAATCTAAAAGTCCCTGATGATAAATAATCAGCCGTGTGAAGTCACAATCGGTAGTCGTGGTGATAATATCATTAAACTTGTATAGCTCACGGTTAACTTACTATTTAATCGCGTTGAGTCCCTGACTCTGAAGGTATCTGAAGTGGATGTACCTTTTCTCGAGATCATTAATCAATCCAATATGCGGCTATAGTGAGTATAACGAGGTGGGAGAAATGTCTCAAATGCCGATTAATTACCAATTGCCGGACAGAGTTGGTCATTACCACACAAGCAAAGCGCTAGACTGGGACCTGATAATTATTTTAATCACGTAAAAGGTAATTTGTATTCATGCAGGTAGAGACTGTATAAAGCAGGCCTGGTTTAAAGGGTTAACATTTTGAACAGATAACGCCCTCACTATTTTCTTTATTTGATGATTTTTCTTTTTAATACTTAACTTCCTGGGTTTGGAGAAAGAACCAGGAGGAAGATATCCATCTTGAACGCGGTTTGGAAGGGTTTCTCCAATGGCAGATTAAGGGTTTCGTTTAAAGGAGGGGGATAATGAATAGTAATAATAATAATAATAATAATCTTACAGATATACTTTTGTTACCCCGGTCATTGGATTCAATGCTTGCCCGCACACACTGTGTGCACAATCTCCACTGTCTGGGGAGTATACCAGCCAGGCATTACTTGACGCTCAAAAACTGTTTGACCAACAATGACGGTCGCGTCCTACCGGGTACCCATTTAACACCTAGGCGGAGAGTAACAAGTGCAGGTTAATATCTTGCCAGGATATTGGTGCCGTGTCAGGACTCGAACCACCGACCTTCACATCTCCAGTCAAGCGCCTTAAACCACTCAGCCACGACACTCCCGAAAAGAAAAATCTGACAAACAAACAAACAAGGTTATCAGACATTTATTTTCCTTTTGTTTATTTAAGATACATCACGATGATTTTAAAAGGGAGTGCCTAGGCTGGAACAACCACCCCTCCCCACTCCTCCAGATTTCACATTTAACAATGTTTTATATTCTGTATAATTGTCCGGTATGTCAAGGGAAGTTGAGCTCTGGTATATCTTAGAGTGAATTGGTGATTCTACCATTCCTTGTCTCCATTTAAAGATAATATGTCCCTTTTGCAGCCAACATCAAATTATGTAGAACTTTGCAGGAACTATGAATATGTCATTTATGTCCTATCTATGAAACATAAACGTTAGCAGTGTCCTAGTATTCAAATTATGCAAGGAAACCCGTTTACTTTCTAGATTCCCCTGTCAGACAATAATGAGTGACTGCCTGACATCTTTTTTCTTTGGTAATAACATACATGAACATGAGCTGTAACAGGTACATGAGCATTTGTTTACATCACTAACCCACGACTTGTAATGGCCAAAATTAAACTGATTGAATCTTTGTGCAGAACCAAACGTATGACCATTCGGTACAAGGATCTAAACGTATTTCCGGTAGAGTCAATTGTCATTCAATAAAGTTTAAAAGTTATTATATAGCTTGTAATGTCAATGAGCCAGTGATTCACATAAAATATGCATAATGATTAACTACCTCTCAACATATCCTTCTAGAAACGTATTTGTTGTTTCATTCTGATTATGAGCAGACCACATAAAATAATTGCAAATCGTAAGCGAGAAGAATAAATTGTTCTCTATCGTAGCAACAATGTTTAATTCGTCATGATTATTATCAAATGATTAAAAAATGTTGTTCAATACAAAGATGTATCATTCTAAAATCGTTAATGCCAAGACCCACTTTTATAGGAATGTATCGATAATATAGAGATCTGCTAGTTAGAGCATATAAAGCAGACAAACCTCGAATATTAAATGCAGTCGAAAAGTCTTTTATATGCCGAATTGAACAAAAATCTACCAAGAATTCTTACCTTATCCTATTTATTGAGTAAAGATTGGTTAAAACATCACGGAAAATCTGAGACACTGTCTGTTAATCTTAGCTTGAAAAATGACTGAAAGTTTCAATCATTTGGGAATCGCAGACAAAAAGCACTGTTTGGTGTCCGCGCTCGCACAAAGACAATTTAACACGTAAACCAATGGGTATCGCAGCAAAGTTTTACTATTTTCATGGTAACCGGAATTTTGAGGAATCTCACTCTTGGACGATTAACAGTTATTGGCATTTTTTCGTTTCTTTACGGGAATGGCTAAAATCACGACTCAATTTCGACCAATCAGATGGCTGGCTTTCTAAAGTAAGGTATATAAACCAGCATATTTTAGATGATAAAGCTCAACATTCATTGATTTGTAGTTATATATGCATGTAACTTTAATATCCATAAATTACTCCATAATATTTTGTCGACAATATCGTTAGTTTCTAGTTATCAGAACATCATGTTAAAGATTTAAAACATTGGGTTACTTTAGAAACAAATAACAACTTTTTTGTTTATTTGTTTGAGGTTGTTGATGTTCCTTTTTGTTTGTTTGATAAACACTTATATTATTATTGAATTGCTGATACGATACAAGAAAAGATTTAATCGGAAAAACCGTTGCTAGGTTATTGTCAATATGAAAATGCATTAATAATGAGATGCATGATTCTTATAATTCGACCTTGACCGAAGTTGGATTTCAAAACATGATAAAACAACGTTATATAAAATATATTATTATCATTATTATTTAAAAACTTATCGAATAACTCTTTCTATCAAGTGCTTATCACTTAATATTTACCCAACTCTCTGACTTAGTTTACTTTTCTTGTTTTGCTCCGAATTGGGCGATAAAATAATTTCTACTGTTGTTCAGTGGTTAATGGCAAAATGTGAGGTTACATGCTCATCATACGTACATGAAGAAAACCATTTTTTGAAAAAGATGTTTCATGAATCAATGTTTGCATATATTGTAATCAGGCATAACGGTGCACAATGCGTTTGACTCTTGTCTTTTCACTAATGTTCACATCACAAATTAAAGAAAGACGTCGCATACTTCAGTCGAAATAATGAATCTGCACATAGATTTAAAAAGAAATCATTATGACTATGCTGCGTTGTGTTTTGCTTTAATTCAGTCTAATCGCCGACGACAGTGTGGTAGCAGAAACTTCTCGATTGATGTCAGTTGCTCTAGAATCAGGCCTTTTTGTAGCCAGTTTGGTCCAACACGCACACCTGAAAACCAGGCCTAGCTGTCGAGCAAATGCCCGCCGAAAATCCATGCTCCTTGCCGCATAAATCATCGGGTTCATTGCACTATTCGAGAATGCGATTTTGAAACAGATGAGCTCGTAGATGTATATCTCGTCCAGACGAACGTCGGGGACGAGGACGTCAATGATGGTCATAAACGATGCCGGCAGCCATCCGATGATGAAGAGGCCGAAAACGAGCATGAGCGTGACGGCGGCTTTCAAGTCTTTTTTGAGCGTTGTAGCGTATTTGGCCCGAGCGAATGCTTTTGTTTCAAGAACGCGCTCGAGCGCGGCTATCCGACGTCGATGACTACGGGCGACGCGGTAGATTCGAAAGTACCAATAGGACATCAGCGTAAGCGGCACAAACATGATGAGCACGACGACCATGATACGAAATCCCTTACCCAGAATGTAGAGGAGATCGCAGGCGGGGTAGTAGAATTCATGAACGTTATTCCACGCGAAAGCGGTGGAGCTAAGCACCAGGGTTATCAACCAAATGCCGGCGATAAAACATGCTACCCGACCGTTCGTCATCGTCTGCTGGTAGATGAACGGCGATGTGATGGCGAGAAATCGATCAAAGGCGACCACGGTGATGTGCAAGATGGTGAGGATCACCATGGTGGTGATGACGGCGCTCACGGACAAGCAGGCCCACGGCGAGACATCGGGTTTGAACCCCAATCCGACGATGATGTCGAGAGGTATGCAGATGGTAGCGAGCAGGAAATCGACCACGGCTAGACTGGCCAGGAAGATGTTGTTCTGAGAGCGTAGTGAGGGCGTCCTGGCGACACTGAGTATAACCAGTGTATTACCAATCAGTATGACCACAGCTATTACAATATCAAAGACAAAGAAGCCTATGATTTGGCTTTCGGTTAGGCACAGGTAACCGGCACATCTGAGCACTGGACTTGTTGTAGAGCTGACCAAAACTTCAGAAGCCATGTTGGGGACTGCTGAAGTCATGTTACTGAAACTTTGTTGACACCCAGAGTTAACGCTTTCATCTACAAGCTGAACGGATTTTATGAAGAGTTATAAACGCGTATCATATTCCAAACGATCCTTCATAGACTATTCCAGAAAGCTTCGTATTAAACAAGAATTGACTAAAATAAATGTTGAATAAAAGCCGCTTACAAATCCATCTCATGTAAATTGAATCCTCAAATCCTCATTTCTAGATAATGAGGCGAACAATGTTAATCACAATAGAATCCACTGCAAAAAGAGCATATACGACGAAACACAAATGTCTAAGAATAAATGCTGGAGTTTATTAATCATACCTGGCATATCCAACATAATATCAGGTCGTGAAGGTCTTGTTTAATAATTTCAATTCCATCAAGCGGCGCACATTTCGAAGAGATATAATCGGGCGGTCCTTCTCAAAGCTGTTCATGAGTATGTTACCAAATTCAAGTTTGCACCATTTGATAAAGCGATCCCGCAGATACCAGGTACGGAAACAAAAAAATCCGAGCAATTCTTGACGACATGATTGTATGTACCTCATACGTCGTATGAATTTGTAATAAATGAGGAAATCTCTTCGGGGGATGCAGACAACTGTGTAACTGGAGCAGCATGAAATCGGACAATAGTTCGCGAATGAGCTTCGATTGGTTTTTGATGATGAATATTGACCTGACGTGCGATGAGCGTGTGAATGTTTGACGGACGTGGTGGTGGTGGAGATGGGGAGTGGGTAAAGAAGGAAGAATAGAGAAGTGATAGAAGAGAGAAAGAGAGAGAGAAAGAGAAGAGAAGAGGGGAGAGGGAGAGAGAGAGGGGAGAGAGAGGGAGAGAGAGAGAGAGAGAGAAAGAGAAGAGAAGAGGGGAGAGGGAGAGAGAGAGAGGGGGAGAGAGAGGGAGAGAGAGAGATATGGGGGGGGGGGAGAGAGAAAGAGTAGAGAAGGGGAGAGGGAGAGAGAGAGAGAGAGAGAGAGATATGGGGGAGAGAGAGAGGGGGAGAGAGAGGGAGAGAGAGAGAGAGATATGGGGGAGAGAGAGAAAGAGTAGAGAAGGGGGAGGGAGAGAGAGGGAGAGAGAGAGAGAGAGATATGGGGGGGAGAGAGAGAGAAAGAGTAGAGAAGGGGGAGGGAGGGAGAGAGAGAGATATGGGGGAGAGAGAGAGGGGGGAGAGAGAGAGAGATATATATGGGGGAGAGAGAGAAAGAGTAGAGAAGGGGAGAGGGAGAGAGAGAGAGAGAGAGAGGGATATAGAGAGAGAGAGAGAGGTGGGGAGAGAGAGAGAGAGGGGGAGGGTAAGAAAAGAAAGAGGGGAATAACGAGAATGAAAATTAATGTTAAAAGGGAGAGGCGGAAGACAGTGTGATAATAATTTGGTTTATACAGTGCGTCCCAGAAAAAACGAAACCGAGAATTATCGATGTTTTACCATAACTTAATCACAATTATAATTGATAAATGACACATAATATTTGGAAAGCTTAGATCCCCCTCTTTCATCTGATGCAACTCATATAATGCATATGTGACGCATGAGTGATTACAATGAATTTGAAGAGAGAAAACCAAAAAGTCATTTGGCTGACGGTATCTGAATCCCGCCCCCCCCCCCCCCCCCCCCCCACTCAAGGCATGCGTGTTACCAAAATGTCCGGTAAAGGGGTACTTTTCACGCACCAAAGTCCGGCTCGTACACTTAGAGGGTGTTTTCAAAAGGAGGGAACACGCATATGCGTACCCTAAATAACACTGAGTGGGGGAGGGCGGGATCTGAATTTCAAGGAGAAAATCACATTTCTAAAAAGTTGAGTTTCTGCCCTTTCATATGACCCCTCAATCAGGAAAAATGAGCAAGGAATGACAAAGTTCTGTTTGATTAAAGTAGTGCTTGCATTTCCATAATTTTATCAAACGAATTCGTTTTCACAAAAAGATGTTGCGTTTTTTTGTTGTTGAAGAATCAATGTATGCATAATTATATTGTAATCAGGCATAATGGTGCACGAGGCGCTTGACTCGTGCCTTTTCACTATTGTTCCCATCACAAATTAAAGAAAGACGTCGTATACCTCAGTCGAAATATTGAATCTGCACATAGATTTAAAAAGAAATCATTATGTTGTGTTGTGTTTTGCTTTAATTCAGTCTAACCGTCGACGAAAGTGTGGTAGCAGAAACTTCTCGATTGATGTTAGTTGCTCTAGAATCAGGCCTTTTTGAAGTCAGTTTGGTCCAACACGCACACCTGAAAACCAGGCCTAGCTGTCGACCAAATGCCCGCCGAAAATCCATGCTCCTCGCCGCATAAATCATCGGGTTCATTGCACTATTCGAAAAGGCGATTTTGAAACAGATGAGCTCGTAGATGTATATCTCGTCTAGACGGACGTCGGGGACGATGACGTCAATGATGGTCATAAACGATGCCGGCAGCCATCCGATGATGAAGAGGCCGAAAACGAGCATAAGCGTGACGGCGGCTTTCAAGTCTTTTTTTAGCGTTGAAGCGTATTTGGCCCGAGCGAATGCTTTTGTTTCAAGAACGAGCTCGAGCGCGGCTATCCGACGTCGATGACTACGGGCGACGCGGTAGATGCGAAAGTACCAATAGGACATCAACGTAAGCGGTACAAACATGATGAGCACGACGATCATGATACGATATCCCTTGCCCTGGATGTAGAGGAGATCGCAGGCGGTGTAGTGGAATTCATGAACGTTATTCCACGCGAAAGCGGTGGAGCTAAGCACCAGGGTTATCAACCAAATGCCGGCGATAAAACATGCTACCCGACCGTTCGTCATCGTCTGCTGGTACGTGAACGGCGACGTGATGGCGAGAAATCGATCAAAGGCGACCACGGTGATGTGCAAGATGGTGAGAAATACCATGGTGCCAATGAGGGCGCTCAAGGTTAAGCAGGCCCACGGCGAGACGTCGGGCTTGAACCCCAATCCGACGACGATGTCGAGAGGTATGCAGATGGTAGCGAGCAGGAAATCGACCACGGCTAGACTGGCCAGAAAGATGTTGTTCTGAGAGCGAAGTGAGGGCGTCCTGGCGACACTGAGTATGACCAGTGTATTGCCAATCATTATGACCACAGCTATTACAATATCAAAGACAAAGAAGCCTATGATTTGGCTTTCGGTTAGGCACAGGTAACCGACGCATCTGGGCTCTGGCCTTGTTGTAGAGCTGACCAAAACTTCAGAAGCCATGTTGGGGACTGCTGAAGTCATGTAACTGAAACGTTGTTGATACCCAGAGTTAACGCATTCATCCACAGGCTGAGAGGATTTAATGAAGAGTTATAAACGCGTACCATTTAAACAAAATTCCATGCAATCCCTCACAGTCTATTCCAGAAAACTTCGTATTAAACAAGAAAATTGACTAAAATTAATGTTGAATAAAAGCCGCTTACAAATCCATCACATGTAAATTGAATCCTCAAATCCTTATTTCTAGATACATGTAGGCTACACTCTGAGGCGAACAATGTTAATCAGTAATCCAAGGCAAAAAGAGCATATACGATGAAACACTAATGTCCTAGATAAATGCTTGAGGTTATTGATAATACTTGGCATATCCAACATATCAAGATGTGAAGGTCTTGTCTCATAATTTAAATTCCATCAAGCGGCCAACATTTTGAAGAGATATGATCGGGCGGTCCTTCTCAAAGCTGTTAATGAGTTACCAAATTCAAGTTGCACCATTTGAAAAAGCGATCCCGCAGGTACCAGGTACGGAAACAAAAAATCCGAGCAATTCTTGACAACATGATTGCGTGTACCTCATCTCTATCATGTTCTGCTCATACGTTATATGAAGCTGTAATGAATGAGGAAATCTCTTCTGGCGGATGCAGCTCACTGTGTAACTGGAGCAGCATGAGATCGGACAATAGTTCGCGAATGGTGAGCTTTGATTGGTTTTTGATGATGAATAATATTGCACTGACGTGCGATGAGCGGGTGAATGTTTGACGGGAAGTGGTGGTGGTGGAGACGGGAGATGGGGAGTGGGTAATGAAGGAAGAATAGAGAAGTGAAAGAGGAGAGAGAGAAAGAGAGAGAGAGAGAGAGAAGAGAAGAGGGGAGAGGGAGAGGGAGAGAGAGGGAGAGAGAGGGAGAGAGAGAGAGAGATATGGGAGGGGGGAGAGAGAAAGAGTAGAACAGAGGGGAAGAGGGAGAAAGAGAGAGAAAGAGATGGAGAGAGAGAGAGAGAGATATGGTGGAGAGAGAGGGAGAGAGAGATATGGTGGAGAGAGAGGGAGAGAGAGAGAGAGAGAGAGAGAGAGGGTAAGACAAGAAAGAGCGAAATTAAGAGAATGAGCATTAGGTAAAAGAAGAGGCGGAAGAGAATGTGATAATAATTTGGTTTTCGCGCTTTACAGATTTTGTTACCTCGGTTATCAAATTTATTCACGCACAATGTGCAACATCTCCACTCCATGTTGCGTATTCTTATCATATCGTCACGTTGAGGGCATATGGAAATTACTAACACAAAGGTTTTCTTCATCGTACCAAGTCCCCATCTCTCTCTCTCTCTCTCTCTCTCTCTCTCTCTCTTGGTATGAAGTGGCACGTGTATATTAATGCACTGGCAAACGACATTGCACTACAGAGTGAATTCCAATATAATTATTGACAAGGCGCTTAAAAATGTAATATGGAAACCCAGCATGGATGAGACAAAGAGCGAAGGACAGAATAAGAACTCAGACCCCCCCCCCCCCCCACATAAAAAAGGAGAAGTTAACAATAGAGTAGTCCTTCCTTTTGTTAACACTATATCCTCTCGCTTGAAACGAGCATTCCAAGACAAGGATATTAGTGTTGCATTCAGAAGCCCTAATTTGGTCCATCCAAAAGACCAAATTCCAAGAGAGGAAAAGACAAGCATTGTGTAAAGATTACTTGCACAGATTGTAATAATTCGTAATTATGTTGGGGAAACTGGCAAAACTCAAATGAGCGATTAAAAGAACACAAAAGAGCCCTCTGATTGAGCTACCCATCCCAGTAAGCTTTAGCTGAACACGTCCTCAACTCCAGGACATAATTGGATGGGATGATGCCCTTATCATTGACTTTGAAAGCGACTTCTGGTCAAGAAAGGTGAAAGAGTAAATATGGATTAAGAGGATTAAGCCTACACTAAACAGGGACTCTGGATACTTATTGTCACCTATCTTTGGTCCAGTGTTCCATGCAGGCGGCGCAGCTAAGAAAACGTGTGACTGGAAACTTAGCTTGAGAAAGTCCACAGAAGTGGACGGATGCTTGCGCAACAAAATTCAAGGTTGGTAGAAGCTTCAAAAACTACATTTTATGATCATCCCCGACCAATGACAGTTTTCTGTATCAGACATTAGTATCGTGTCGAGGATCAAACCCACAGGCCCGAATAAACCTAGGTTTATGTGCGTTTCGACGCATTTTAACATGGTTTGTAAAAACGCGTCGAAACGCGTCATATGACGCACATAAACCTAGGTTTGTCGACAAACCTCCTTTGTGAATTCGGGCCACAACCTTTGTATTTAAACCACGCGACTACGTCACCTCTAGATAGAGTCAGAGAGAGGGACAAGGGGGTACATGGATAAATGGGGACTGACTCACGGAGAGAGAGAGAGAGACCGAGAGAGAGGGAAAGCGAGGGAGTGATGATAGACGGGGGAGAGAGAGAAATAGATAGAGAGAGAGAGAGAGAGAGAGAGAGAGAGAGAGAAAGTGAGAGGGTGGTAGAGAGGAGAGAGAGATGGCAAGAAAGTGCAATATTGGTTAATAATACCACGCTAATTTGTGAGCCCTTCGAGTTATGACTTGCCGCATTTTCAATTAACGGTATATAATCAGAGCATATTATCTTTCCTTCACGAACTATTTTTAGTTATGGAAGTGGCTCGAGTGACGTACACTGTCGCTCATTATAGTTGGAATATTTTTGTTTTACCCCAATTTATGGAATTATTTAAAAAATAATTAAAAAATAATAGATCTAGATAATAGTATACATTCTCAGATTGTATTGAATAATACTTTGCCAATGTGTGTTCTGTGTGACTGCTAAAGCATATCTATGCTACTATGCTTATCAACTAGGGGACCTACGCCCTTAAGTCATAAATGACAGTAATTTTATTTTATTTATTTTATTCATACATATTTATACAGGTACACAAGATCAGAAATAAATCTGTTTTACATATTGGACCTGGTATTAAAAGCATAGTATAAAAAGTATTTTATTTATTTATTTATTGAAATGTATTTATTCAGGATAACAAGAATCAGATATACAATGTAGATACAAAATCTGTTTTACATCATGGTCCTGAACAGGATAAAAATGTAGTACACGTAAATATATATAATGAAAATCACCAAAGCTCACAAGCAAAGGTAAGAACAGTATAAAACTAACATAATTATAAGGATAATACGCATTAAAAGTAGTAAAAAGCACAAAACAAAAACGACAATGTTATAATTGAAATTAACAGCGGAAAAAACATCAAATCACTTTAATAAAAGGCATTAAAATATCACCCCAAAAACAGTTGAGGAGAAAAGATATAAGGAAACTGGTAAAAAGTAAAGGAGGAAAAGGGGAAAGAAAGAAAAGAGGGGAGAGGGAGATGGAGTGAGAGAAAGAGAGAGAGAGAGAGAGAGAGAGAAACAAGCCATGTCAAAGCAGTAAATGAATCGGCATTGTATCACACAGGTTTAAAAAATGTGTCCTTGTACATACGTTTAAAGTTGATACTCTAAGACAATCCCAAATACTGAGATAATTACCTAAATAGAAAGCTTTTAACCCCCATAATAACACCAAATGGTGTCCACCCGACAAAACAAGTTTAGAATAATGAATTTATTCGAGTAAACTCTACCAAAATATCTAAGTCTGAAACCCGGAAGTGCACGTAGAGTCGGGCCTCTATCCGTGACGTCACGAACGGGACTCATTGGCTCAGTGAGAGTGAATGGCAGTGATATCCCTACGTAAATGCTATCCTGTCAGAGCTTAGATTTGTTGTTGTTAAGGACTATATTTGATGGATTTTCTGTTTTCATTTGAATGAAGGATAACGAAGCAACATTTTCCAGTCGCTGATTTCTTTTTATATCCTCATATTCACCTATTTGGTAGAGATTTAAGACGAGTTTACTGCTTAGGAATTAAAGTTAAATCGTGCACGTATGAATAGGCGGATGCATTATATTGTCATCAGATAAGGTACAGGAGCAGTTTTGTAAAACGAATAGGTCTAGAACTATGATAGTACTTATCATAGATGTGTGTGACTCCCTCAAAAAAGGATACAATACCAGTTAAACATTTTATGTTGTAAAATATCAAACTTGAACGAGATCATGCAAGCGCGCTTCCTCTATAATATTTTGGCGAGTGATGCGGCTCTTGCATGAACGTTCGTGAAGCGAGCAGAATCGGGAGGTAAGACCAAGCCGCTGCTCTAGGCGCTGCTTGCTTGCATATGGCTCCGGTTAGTCTCATTTCACAACGCCCCCTATCGTCAGAGCATGATCTGAGTCGGCAGCCTAACATGTTAGCCTATGGACGTTTTTTAAAAAAATCGTTAAAAATTCATTTTTTGTTTAAACGAAAAGCACATTCACCCCGACGTACGTTATCACTAGCTCTTTCATTGGAGCCCTCATGTCTCATTGACTTTTGAAAGTTCACCCACCGTAATTTTTCAAAATAGGTTGCAAGCTCGTCATTGCCTATAATACACGTGTGAAACAAGTCTAACTTTGGACTCAGTTTACCAAGCGATTTGAAGGTTATAGGTCGAGCACACGAAACATAAAAAGCATGAATTATCATAGATCACTTCTGCCTATTTCATTATGTCCATTTCATCCAACCCCCCACCGTAATTTTTCCATTTAGTAAAAGCAAACATTTTGCCGAGTTTAGCAAAAACATGAATATTCATGAACGGTCAGACAATACAGCATTTATAGTACGTAACGTATAGTAAATGGAATGGGCGATGATCCGTTCAGGAGGCAGAGGTCTGTGGTTTGTGCTGGCAATGTTCAAGCGAGCGAAAATGAGACAATCGGAGCAATATGTGATGGAACGTACGTGCGCTAGTTATATGTTTATCGGCAATTGCAAGAGAATGAAAGCGACGTTGCCAGCTAAGAAAAACAACTAACAAAGACTTGCTCCTGACTACCGGTGTCAGAATTGGTAGATGAAGGATCTTCAGGGCCAAGGAAGGCGAAAGACATGGGAAAAAGGAAGAAGAAACCATCGGGAGATCGCTGTAGTGTATGGTAATGAACTGTGCATGGGTAGACAGCTACTGTTCACTCCGTGCCTGGGCCGATTTCAACACCAAAACAAAAATTACATGGTGAAAATATCGACTAATAGCACATCGTTGGCATGTATATGTCATAATTTTTAAAAGGGGAATTGATATTAATACTATGAAGTACTAGGGGAAGGTAAAGAATTGTACATAGAATTATGATTTATTAGACTTTTTAGCGTTTGAAACAAAAATATGCAGAAAATCGTATCACTCTGCACATTGTTTGGTATGGAACATCCGGGTACGTGAATATACTCTACGCCGGACGCGTTTTTTTTTTGTGCGGCACAGATTGGGGCTTTTTTTTAAAAGGGGTCTTGATTTACAGACTAATACTGGTCGTGTGCGTACTAGACAGTTTTTAATAGTGTTACATGTAATCCACTACCGCATGGAAAATCATTAAATCAACAATTAAAATCAAATTGGAAATCTGAAGAGGAGGCAGCACGTCAATAAGGAGAACATCACAATAATTAGTCAATAAAACTTAACTAACTTAAACGAAGAGGAATGTTATCTAAACACATAGTTCGCGATGGATATAATTTATACAAACAGGGACTGATACAAACTTCTTCGCAGCGCTTAATGCGCTAGCGAACATGACTAGTCTCACGTACGTGCAGACACTATTCAGAAGGGAAAGAACGTACTTCCCATAGGTTTAACACGCGCCATGCCCCAATCTGTGCCGCATAAAAAAATAACGCTTCCCGGACGTGAGGTCATACATAGTAGACCAGCGCCGTGACTGATTTTCTATGCAAAGAGAGGCGGATATTTTCGACATTTCAATTGAGGATCTCGAGTAGACAGAATTTTTTTTGTGATATACTAAGTAACTGAAAAACTTAAAAATATCATATACTTGCCGTAGGTAACAAATTAAGGGACATTTATTTGCTTAGAGTATCAACTTTAAAAACATCGATAGATTTAGCATTTTGAAAAGCAGAAGGTAAACTTTTTCAGATTTTACCTCCAGCGTACCTAAAACAATTCTTAAAACATTCAAGATTAGGCTTGGGTAAAACAACATTCAGCGTATTGGCAAGTCTAGTGTTAAAACCATGTCTGTCAAAAACCATTTCCACTTCATTGCATAATCGTACTGGGGCTTTTCCATGAATACAGTTGTACATTATACATGATAAAAAATAGTCCCGTCTAGTATCAATGGATTGCCATTTTAATGAATTCATTATATTCAAGCTATTTACATCATAATCAAAATTCCCTACGACAATAAGTGCAGCTCTTTTTTGTAGTCTTAAAAGAATGTTTCTGTTTTGTAAAGAACAGTTTCCCCATACGGAACAAGAATAATCTATGATTGGCTGTATGGTACATTTGTATATTTTATTCAAAATGGAAGAGCTTAAAAATTTACTGAGCTTTCTCAAAGTAAAAATCTTATAACTTAATGATTTGGTAAGAGATTTAATGTGGACATCCCAATATAATCTATCATCAGCGCGTAGAGATGTCAGCGCGTAGAGATGTTAACAAATGTATTATGCGCTTTATAAGAACTGTACTATTATTATTATTATTATTATCAATTTCAATCCCTAAATATCTGATACTTTGTACTTGTTCTATTGTTTCAGTATCAATATGCACCTTCAGACCTAATTCATCGTTACCTCGTGTGTTACTACTCAACAGCATAACATTACTCTTATTAGGATTAATACCTAATCTATTTTTACAATACCATTCATTTATAGCATATAAATCTGCTTGAAGCTTAGATGTAATGACATTAATATCCATATCAGAAACATATAAGACAACATCATCAGCGTATATATTACATGTACTTAACCGTAAGCAATCAGTTATATCATTTATAAAAACAAGAAAGAGTGAGGGGCCTAAAATACTCCCCTGAGGAATTCCTATAGTAATATCCTTTGTTTCGGACAGTTTACCATGACAATAAACTGCTTGTTTCCGACCAGATAAAAAACTAGAAAACCATTTAAGTTCAGTATTTAAAATACCATACCATAATTTGGACAACAAAAGTTCATGGTCAATACAATCAAAACATTTTGAAATATCAAGAAAACATGCACCAACTTTTTCCTTTTCATTAAAAGATTCGTACCAATCATCAATGACTCTATGTAAACATGTATTAGTTGAATGATTTGGCAAAAAATCATATTGGTCAACACTAATAAGATGATTAGTCTGCAAGTAAGATAAGAATTGAGACTGAACTTCCTTTTCAAGCAGTTTAGCAATATGACATACGACTGAGATGGGTCTATAATTTGAAATATTATTCTTATCACCTTTACCTTTATAAACAGGCGTAGTTCTAGCCAGTTTCCAATCATTAGGTAAAAATCCACAATTTAAACTTTCATTAAAAAGACAATTAAGAGAAATATTAATATAAGGAGCTGAGATTTGAAGTAATTTTCTATCAAATTATAAGATATCAAGGCTACTCTCTTTCGACAATAGAAAGAGATTATGTTTGGTTTTCCCGGGACTGATTGATTTCAAGACGAAGGTATGTATACTGTCAGGGTGGTTCCAAGATAGATCATGTTTACTGTAGTAACAATGAGAATTCAGTATTCAGAATTCAAGTATAACAAAGTAAAATACAGAATAAATACAAAGTAATAAGGATTAATGCCCCACAAAAGGGCACTAATATAACACATCGACACGGTTTTGATCCTGGGGCCTCACAGTTACGTGGCCATTGCTTTGTCACTGAACCATTACTGTACGCAGCGGGGGCTAGGGTAGGGGGCAGTTTCCATAAATTAAAAAGAAACAGAAAGTGCAATAAATTTTCAATAATTTATTGCATTTTACCCCGGTCCCCAACATAAAAAATCCTCTGTGTGCCCATGCCTTGAGCCATAATGCATGACCGTCTAGAGGATTTGTTTATGTTGGGGATCGGGGTAAAATGCAATAAATTATTGAAAATTTATTGCATTTTCTTCTCGGGGGAAATACAATTTAGACGTGGTTTATTTCTAATTCCATAACGGTGGTTTACACATAATGCTGAAATGACATAATTTTCCGAGATTTTCTGAATACTTATCTGACCGTAATTTATTGCCTTAAACCCCCGAATTTCCGGGGGCGGACAAGGTATCGAAAAATGTTCATCTGACCGCAGGCGGTAGGGGCGCCCCCCCCCCCCCCCCAAAAAAAAAAAAAAAAAAAAAAACGCCGGCCAAAATAGAGAGTAGAGAAAAGGGAGAGGACGTAGGAAGAAAAAGGACCAGACAAAAAACATTTTTGAAATACAGACAAGGATTAAGACTCGAAAACGGTACAACGAATCGTCTTCTTTCTCTAATTATTTAATGAAACGTCAAAGCTTCTGCGCTTCGCGCAGTAGGTGGGGGGGGGGGGGGTTACTGCATTGCGACAAGGATTAAGAGTCGAGAACGGTACAGCGAATCGTCTTCATTCTTTAAAAACTTTAATGAAATATCAAAGCTTCCACGCTTCGCCCAGGCGGTGGGGGCACTGAATTTAGACAAGGATTAAGAGTCGAGAACGGTACAACGAATCGTCTTCTTTCTCTAATGATTTAATGAAACGTCAAAGCTTCAGCACTTCGCGCGGGAGGGGGAAAACTGTATTCAGACGAAGATTATTTTCGAGAACGGTACAACGAATCGTCTTCTTTCTCTAATAATTTAATGAAACGTCAAAGCTTCCGCGCTTCGCGGAGGAGGGAGGGGGACATCGCCCATCCCTGTAGCACCCCCTCCCCCATTACGTCAATGCTGGTCACCTTTACGTACCAATATTTGGCTCGCATAATTTCAAATTTGGCCCCCCCCCCAAGAAATCCTGGATCCGCGCCTATCGGTAACATTGCCTCAGATTCAAAAAAAAAAATCCTGGATTTAGCTCATGCTGCAAATATAAATATAAACCTTTAGGTCATTCAGTCAGGAATCCCATGACTTTTACAAGCCGATAGCCTGTCTGATTATCAAGATATTTATGATTGGAAATCGACACTTTGTTTTGCGTTCCCTAATGGTTTTTATAACACCACAGTCTATTGGGGAAAATTAGTATGGCAAAAGCGGGCACTCAAAGATTTTTTACTTTTTTGAGGCACTTCTAATCATTTTAAATAGCTTTGATTTTTTAATTCAAATCATTTTTTTAGCTTCAATATTACAACATACAACAGACACTGATAACACGTAGGGCCATGCATCTCAGATTTAACATTGTTAAACAATGCCTTTAATTAAGTCATGATAGTTTGTTGTCGGTTATGGCGGGGTGACTTGGCATTATAGTTTTTGAAAATGTGCATATAAATCAATTTCCATTAATACCGAGAGGCCTGGGGGCGGGGTTGTACGTCATTCGTTCTGACGACAAGTCCTCTACGGTCAATACCAATTAATGAGGAACTGCACTACTTATAGCTACGTGCGCCCTCTAGATAGCAAACAATGCCTAAGCGGTACCCGTTGGTCCCCCATGATCCCCTTTTTCTTATGTCAATTGAGAGCTGATTTGATGAGATAACCAACGGTCAGTGAACAGGCATGAAGGTCTAACCCATCCTGGCCAACTAGTGCAGACAGGCTTCAACTGAATTCTTCGCTCTGGTCCAAAACACGACAAATTAAAGCAATTTTTGTATAGAAAACTATTCTCAAAGAGAGCAGGAAACCATAGAAACAGACTGGTGCAAGTTTGAAATAAATTGGACAAAAAATAAGAAGGCTATGATAGTCTAAAAGTTGTGATCAATATACGCATGGGAACATCACATTGGCTGTATCAGTCATGTCACTGCATGTGAAGCAGTGCATTACAATTTCCCCATATGTTCCAAGTGATTAAAATTCTAATTTCAAAATGTGTGACTAAGGAGGGCCTTTACTCTTTAAAGGAACAATCATAATATTATGAAATGCATAATAAATTGTTATTAGTACCCAAAGAAAAAAGGTACCTGTGGAATCCCCTTATAGGAAAACAATAAGAAATTGATGATATTTTTGTACTATAGTACATAAATGTACAGTTTTGCAATGAGCTTTCCTTGTTTACGTCAGAATCCACTGACCTATTTACCAATTAAAGATTCGCGGAGGGACTGCTACAGTTTTAAACGTTTTTCTTAAGATGCCATTGAATGCTAAAATGATGTTTAGCACACCCTAAAATGAACCCTGTTTATTTCAAAGTCTCACCTCCATCTCTTTAATAAAGCACTTGATTGTTATGATGCTCGGAACGGACTCATACGTCACTTCAAATACTTTTCATATTTACGAAATGAATAATAACAGCATGATGATGACAACATATCCCGGTGACACATCCGTCTGCATATTGATAGGGAAGATCAACTTCACTGGTTTTTAACTTGACACAAAACGAGTAGAGCGCAACCACCTTTTGTTGAATGAGATCAATTATCTCTTATTTGCTAACAAGTGAAGAAAAAAAAAGCTCGATTATTATTAACATTATTCGTATTAATTAATTTTTTTAAACCTCGACCGCCTTTTGAAATAAAACACACAGGATAATAGAGTCAGAATATTAATTAAGAGGTTGTTTGTTATTATCACCGTTATCTTAATTAGCTACTCAAACACTTCGACCACATTTGAAAATGTTGTCGATTTTGACATTGTCTATCTAGAGTAAATCTTATTCTCAAAATCGATTTATGAAAAGAGGGCATCTGTGTTTGTTTTAATACAAATTGGGGTGACCGAGCCTTCTACTTCTCTTGACCTAATCTGTCGAATAACCTTCCATAATACATCAGGGGTGCCGAGTTCATATCGACGTTCAAGACTGTCTTGTTCCAAGCCACGACATGATCTCAAGAATAACACTAATGCCAACAAATACTAATGGAACATAATCTTAATTTGAATAACAGCTGACCAAGAACGTTGAATTTGTGAGACGTTGTAGAGCAAGCACCATGAGCGCCTAGCAGAGGCGGAAACCGGCGGCATACAAGAAGCGTTTATCATCATCAGCAGCAACATTATCATGATCAGCATCTTTGATATAAGTGAAAAATGAAACAACAGTAATTTAGGTCCGAGGAGCTAGTAGAGGCAAGAAAACTTATAGGAATGCTTTCTTAAAAAATTATAATTTATAACATTAAGAAGGAAAAAGGGGAAAATAATATATCAATCAGAATCAAAATGGTGTGTAAACATATCCATTTGTTGTAGTGTGTGTAGTAGTACGTAATCATTAATATATTAAACGGGGTTTGAATCCAGTGTCCTTTGGCAAGACATCTACCACTCTCTAACCGGGTGATGTTAATGGGTACCCGGTTGGTTTGTTTTACTATAGGATTTCCCGGCCAAATTCGCGTGTTTGTCATTCGAATTCACTTACTTTGCATTTAAGTTAGCGCAGATCGGCTTTGCCATGCCAATTATCATTCAATTTTCCAGTTTTTGTATTTAATTTAGGATTTTGGTCGAAGGGTTTCATAGATCTGTCATTCAATTTCGAAACTGCTCAACTAGCATTCAAATTAATATTCACTTGTCGAAGCGTAATTTTTATCATTCAAATTAACACCTGTCATTCGTATTCGTAATATTTTTATTCAAGTTAGAAATGTTAGGGGGAAGACTTGCAACAATTTTTTACAGTTTTTAAAAAATGCAGTTAAAATGCATGATTTGCCATTGGGGCTAAGCTGTTATTCCATTTATTCATTTTCAGGACAATGCAGATGGGTGTAGTCAGACATAAAGTAAAGAAGGGGCGAAATCAAGGGATGTGGCATTTCTGCACGGACATGTTCATATACCCGGGAAAGGTGGGGGTACCCTCAATCGCCCCTTTTTAGTAATCCACATCGTCTCTTATACCCAGCACACCCCTCTGTTTTTCTTAAAGAGTTTCATAGTTTACTTGCCCGCCAGCAGATCGACGGCTAAAGACTTGGCTAAATAATGAATCATGTTCAAATTGTCGACTCTAGTCCCTACCCCAGTCACAATATTGTACCCTTCTTCCATAATGAAATTATGATGAAATTATGATAAATTTATGATGAAACATATATATTAAGACAAACAACTTCCTTACACGAACATTTACAAATATATTGAGACCATCGGGTCCGTAGATGCAAGTCGTTTTTTTTCTTCTTAACAATCAAACTTAAATGCTGATGAATATTAGATAAATCTAATAAGTATAAGTGTATAAATGCAAGAAAATGAAATATGATGAAATACACATGAAAAAACAATCTTGAAAGAAAATGAATGAGCTATAAAAAGTGTGTAATAAACGAGAAATGTATATTGACCATCAATAATATTTAAGTGCACAAAGTGCTAATTTGAATGCTACAAATGAATTAAAATGCTAGAAGTACACCGTCGCGTTGTCAGAAAATCGTGTTACGCCAAATCGAATGACCAAATAGCGAAAGAAGCACATTGTTCATTAATTTGAATGAAACATACGTAGATTCTAACGAAATTCTATAGATTTGAAAACTAGAAAAAGGAATATAAACCCGAGATATACCTGACTGCACTAAAACCGTCGAATTTGAACGCAAGACAAATTAATTTGAATGACAAACTCGCGAATTTGGCCGGAAAATCCTATATCTCACAACTTAAAAGCAAAGACTACGTAATGTTTGTGTATGTATAATGTATAACAGTATGCGTGTCTGTGCTTTGCGTATTAACACGTTACTGCCTCTTTTTCTTCTTCATCACCTTCTTCCTCCACTTTTTCTTCTTCTTCTTCTTCTTCTTCTTCTTCTTCTTCTCCTCCCTCCTCTTTTTTGTTCTTCTTCTTTTTCTTCTTCTTCTTCTCCTCCCTCCTCTTTTTTGTTCTTCTTCTTTTCTACTTCTTATTCTTCTGTATACCATTTTCGTATAACTGCTTCAACTACAACAAAATCTATCCGAGGAAATCTGCTCGCGAAAAGTTTATAAACATGAACAAAAAAAAGGTCTTTGCCCGTCATTAAAGAAATGGATGCGCATCAGTGGGGCAGATGACGCAACAAATGGCCATGAGAGTCACGTGGACTCACACATCCGCTCGAAACAAAAGCTGCCGTGATATCCTTTTTTGTTTGTTCATGTCAACAGTAATAATTATATGATTTTTTAAAAATTAAAGTCAAATATTGGCCATGCCAATGAATAAATAAAGCGAACCCATTTGACAAACAGGTCTTTTGTCAACCTAATAAATTGAGGATATCTAAACAATAAATGGGCGTTTGTCAACCTGATTAATTAAAAGAAATGTGAAAATGTGTTACTAATGTGAGTACGGAAGTGTTGACGTCATATTTGCTATCTGTCCAGGTATACTGGTTCTAAACAGCAGAGCCTGCGCATGAAGTTCACCGTGAAATCATTCAGCAACGGGCTGGAGCAGGGCAAATTCAGTGTTTGGGGCTTTTGTGATCACCACACCATTGTTTAGCACAAAGCTGTTTGGAACCAGCAACAATGACAACTTGGCCAGTATGTCGTCACATTTCGGTACTTTATAGTCCCGACTATTGATATGAATCATAACAACATTTTGTCCGATGTTACAAGTTACAACACTATGATAGCGATAACTACAGTGATTTTTTGTTGGTGCATTTCGGTACTTTGGACATCCGTGCCCCCCCCCCCCTCCCCCAACCCTGTTTACAGAACAGCAGATCTGATACTGGTTTAGAGCGTAATGTGGCCCTAGTCTGTTTTGAACTTGATGGGTCGAAATAATCAAAGATATTATGAACGAGTCATTACGCTGTTTAAAGAGAGATCAATGAACGCTGGTTTTAATATCATTTGATATCCGTTTTTTCATCACCTGCCTTGACTCACGAATGTATTAGTTTTTTCTTCTGGGGCCTTCATCATACTTGAAGAAATCTATTCTCTCTATCTCTCTCTATCTCTCTCTATCTCTCTCTCTCTCTCTCCCGTTCTCTCTCTATCTACCTACTTATCTATCTCTCTTCCAGTCTCTCTTCTCCACTCTCCCCACCCCTCTCTCTTTCTCTCTGTTTTTTTTTCTCTCTCTCTCTCTCTCTTGGTCGTTTGGAAATTACCCATGAGAAAGCAATGATGGTCAGTCTCAATGGAAATGAATTTGAGTAGAGAGACAAATAAGTCGTGGCTCTGCACAAATTCTGATTATTCAAAACATTGATTGAGGAATATGACACTTTTGGCTTCTTAGTACCACCTGACTGAAAGAAAATTTGTGTTTATTTTTCCCCCTTTAAAAAAAAAAGAGGTACAAGAGACAAAACGATCCTTTCCCATTTATTTTTAATTTCCAGAACCTAACTTTGTTTGTGCTTGTCTTTTATAAGTACTTCTTACTTCTTGTGCTGTTAGGTGTTAAAATTATTACTTTATCGTCAAGTAAAATCATGGATATACTATACCTGTAGTATACCCCTGGTAAAATTGAATGCACTGAGCGCTACCGTTGCCGGAGCTAAAGCTGGGGTAGTAATATCCACAATATTACACTTTTCAATGTGATATGTGCTAAACAAAAATGGAACATTATTACTACTATGTATCATTATAATTTAGCTCATAACTTACCGAATGAAAGAGAAAATCTTAAATCTGAAGAGAGAGAGAGAGAGAGAGAGAGAGAGAGAGGGAGAAAGAGAGAGAGAAAGACGTTTTTCTTTAAGATGCCATTGAATGCTAAAATTATGTTAAGCACACCCTAAAATGAACCCTGTTTATTTCGAAGTCTCACCTCCATAAAGCACTTGATTGTTATGATGCTCGGAACGGACTCATACGCCACTTCAAATACTTTTCATATTTACGAAATGAATAATAACAGTATGATGATGACAACAACATATCTCGGTGACTCATCTGTCTGCATATTTATAGGGAAGATCAACTTCACTGGTTTTTACATTGAAACAAAACGAGTAGAGCGCAACCACCTTTTGTTGAATGTGACAAAATTTCCCTTATTTGCGAACCAATGAAGAAAAAAAAAAAGGTCGATTAATATTTACATTATTCGTATTCATTTTTTGTTAAACCTCGACCGCCTTTTGAAATATTAATTACGAGGTTGTTTGTTATTATCACCGTCATCTTAATTAGCTACTCAAACACTTCGACCACATTTGAAAATGTTGTCGATTTTAACATTGTCTATCTAGAGTAGAACTGATTCTCAAAATCGAATCATTAATCTATTAAACGGGGTTTGAATCCAGTGTCCTTTGGCAAGACATCTACCACTCTCTACCCAGATGATGTTAATGGGTACCCGATTGGTAGAAACTCCTAGTCTACTTGAGCACATTGTAATGGCTGTTCAGCTAAAGGCATGGTAATTATATTGGAGGGCACTCAAAAAGAACATTTTTTAGTACCAATATGAAGAGCCTACCCTGGGTAAAATGTGTAGTGGGTGGTGTTGTTGCTTTTGTTGTTGTTCGTGGTGGTGATTTATTTTATTTTATATGCGGACGGCTGTTATTTTCAGGCACGTAGCCACGGGGGGGAGGGGGGGGGGGGGGGAGGGGGCACGTGGCCCCCAGCAATTTCCAAGATCGGTTGAACTTTTTTAGACCACTTTTTTTTTACCTCGATCGAGTCATGTATGTGCCCCCCCCCCCCCCTCCCCCCAAACATGAAAATCTGGCTACGTGTCTGGTTATTTTCATGTTAGTTCACCTTTTAATTGTTTTACTGTCTCACAACTTAAAAGCAAAGACTACGTAATGTTTGTGTATGTACAATGTATAACAGTATGTGTGTCTGTGCTTTGCGTATTAACACGTTACTTCCTCTTCTTCTTCTTCCTCCACTTTTTCTTCTTCTTCTTCTTCTTCTTCTTTTTCTTCTTCTTCTTCTTCTTCTTCTTCTTCTTCTTCTTCTCCTCCCTCCTCTTTTTTGTTCTTCTTCTTTTTCTTCTTCTACTTCTCCTCCCTCCTCTTTTTTGTTCTTCTTCTTTTCTACTTCCTATTCTTCTGTACCTTTTTCGAATACCTGCGTCAACTACAACAAAATATATCCGAGGAAATCTGCTCGCGGAAAGTTTATAGACATGAACAAAAAAAGGTCTTTGCCCTTCATTAAAGAAATGGATGCGCAACAGTGGGGCTGATGACGCAACAAATGACCATGAGAGTCACGTGGTCTCACAAATCCGCTCGAAACAAAAGCTGCCGAAATATCGAGGTTGATTCACATGATCGAAAGTCTATCATTTCATGATTTTTTTAAAATTAAAGTTAAATATTGGCCATGCCAATGAACAAATAAAGCGAACCCATTTGACAAACAGGTCGTTTGTCAACCTAATAAATTGAGGATATTCAATTAATGAATGGGCGTTTGTCAACTGATTAATTAATTAATTAATTTACTGTTGTGCTTCGATCACCACATTTTAGATTGTGTTTGATTAGCTTATTGTAAAAGGTGTGGGGGTAATTAATTAACATCAATGTTGGTAGTCGCGCACTATCAATGAACTAACGCAATACAATTAGTTGGTAAAATTGTGTTGTTATGCCGTTTATTTTATTTGTATAATGCATTCAAGACATTATACCGTTCAAAATCTATAAGTAAGAGCTGCTTTTCGAACATAGTCATTATTCATTGCAAAGCTGGTCTTCACTTCTTGTCTCGTTTTTTTTGTTTCACCAGACGTTCAACAACTCAAAGCACCGTAAGTTAAATACTCTGATATTATCATAGTGAGTTTTTGATTTGATTTGATTTGGCTTGACATGACTTGACTTGAATTGCCTTGATTTGATTTGTTTTGACTTCAATTGACTTAACTTAATTTGATTTTATATTATAAGGTATGATCTTAATTGGTCTGATCAGGGCCCGTTTTATGAAGATATACGATTGATTCGAATCGATCGTATCTTGAAAATAATCGCAACTCCTACCTTTTAAGTACACAGTTGCGATTAATTCTAAATTAAAATGGGTCGAATAAATCTCTTGATAAAACAGGGCCCTGGTCTAATTTTATCTCTTTAAACTTTTTTTTATTTGGTCTGATCTGGTTTAATTTTGTCTGATCTGGTTTAATTTTGTCTGATCTGGTTTAATTTGATCTGATTTGATTTTGATTTGATTTGATTCCATCGATTTGATTTGATCTGGTGTGAACTGATCATATCTGATTTGATTTAATTTTGCTTTAGTGAAATTGATTTGATTTGATTTGATTTGATTCCATCGATTTGATTTGATCTGGTTTGAACTGATCATATCTGATTTGATTTAATTTTGCTTTTGTGAAATTGATATGATTTGATTTGATTTGATTTGATTTGATTCCATCGATTTGATTTGATCTGGTGTGAACTGATCATATCTGATTTGATTTAATTTTGCTTTAGTGAAATTGATTTGATTTGATTTGATCAAATTTGAGTAGAGTTGAGATAAGTTGGTTTAAAGTAGACACGATGAGACCTACATGATCATCATACATAAATCATTGATTTGATAATCAACTAAATCACGCATGAATGGATAACTGTTAAATGGATAAACGCTTGGTGGAACCGTCCAACAATTGAAATAGATAGTATACGTTCACCAATGCTCCTTATTCTAGAGAGTAGTTATGCCAAAATATGGGTCAAACTTTCACAAGAAAAGACAGTGGTGTAATTTTGACGTTGCAAACACTTTACATGCAGTTCTTTTTGACGTGAACGGTAGCTTTTCGAGGCTTGTGGGTAAAAGTAATTTTTTTGTTTAAATGCAATCGTATCGCTTAGGCATATACGGTGTTCGGCTGCATGTTTTGATTTGTAAGAATCGCATAAATACGCGTATGCGCAGACAAGGAATCAAGTTGCCTTTGCGTGGGCACTCTGTACAATAGTCCCATAAATAAAAAAAAACGAAAGACCATTTTAAAAGTTGTTGATTTTCTTAGAACTCATTTACACTAATGCAAAAACCCATGAAAAACTTTTAAAAGTTTACTGTTACCGTTTGGGGGTGAGAAGGGCGCATGCGCGACTCGTCGGGGCCCCTCGTGTATTGCATGCGCTAGCGTGAAATCGAAGAGAGTCGCGTGACGAAAAAATACAGCGTGTTTCTATTAGTTATACTGAATTATCCGGTTGAAGAAATACGCGTATAATGCCAGGGAAGGGCAGATAATATCTACGCGCATTACCAGGATAAAATACACCGCTCCGTTCTAGCCAGAAAAAAGGCGGTGAAAAAGTTCATCGAACTCTGGCTAATTAGGTCACCGCAAAGTATTGTGGGACTGCTAGGTCAACCCGGGATTGTAGTGTCGCGCACGTCGGGGTAAAATATTCCGATCACGTGATCACTCCTATTTCCGGTTTCTCACCGGCATGTGCACTCAATCGGAACGGGGTGTGTTTCTATCTACGTTATCCGGTTAGCCTCCCCTGCATCATCCTTCTAAAAGAAGGATAATTTTGCCGGTAAACGCGTAAAAGCTCTCTCCGGCATTATCCGGATAATGCCGGAGAAAGTGTGTTTCTATTAGGAAAACTTTATCCCTTACCGGACATTAACCGGATAATGGCGGATAATGGCTTTAGATAGAAACACGCCGATTGTTTCTCAACAAAATTTGCTTTTACTTTGCAAGAATTCGGAGACACTACGGCGGGCGTTTAAAAAAACCGCACTCCAGAAATGGGTTTTTCGATTTCGATTTTTCGTCGCGTCGGCGAAACACCGGAATGTGAGAATGAACGACGATTTTCGGTCCCAGTGTAAATGCAGCTAATGTAAGGACAGAATCGTGGCGCGTGTAGTTAACAATGGGTACCCGCGTTGGGACACGCGCATTGCTGCTAGACTGAGAAATTAACATTTGACTCATGAATGAATACTCTTTAAGAGACATGTTTTGTTAAGATATCTCCTTTTTTTGTTTTGATTAACACTTAAAGGTAAAGTTCAGTAATGTTCATGCGATTGCATTGTGAAAGAAACGTTGTGGAATCGATCAGAAAAGGTTGATCATCTAGCATCTAGCATCTGCAAGGTTCTGGAATCATCAAAATGATATGAAATTTGGCCGATTCTTCGTAAAGTTACAAGCACTATACACAGAAAGATGTATATGGGACTACCCTATATCTCTCACCAGACCATGAGAGAAACAAATTTACCAAATATATGAATTAGTAGGCGGTTTCCCGGCAAATTGTTTATCATCATGTATTAGTCAAAACATATTCTTTCACATGATTGGTAATGAGAGCTTCCATTTCATTTTTTGAAATTGGGGCGTTTCCAATACTGGTCTTTACCTTTAATATTCGGTATCTAAAACAAATATTGACTGTTTATTTGTTCGTGACATGGTTAAAACTATGGCTCCTCGGTGATCTCGAAACTGCCCTTTACTGCTCGTTACAAGATCGCATCGGGCAATAGTTTTAACCGTGCTCCTCAAGGCAGTCAATATTTCTATACTATTATCATCATCATTATTACTGCTACAGTGCCATTATTAGTAGTAATAGTAGTAGCAGCAGTATAAGCATTGTCATTTAATGTCGTGTAGTGGTACGCTGATTTGGGCAAAACATTGACCTAAAGGGGGCGCTATAGCAAAAGAAGAGTTGAGTTAAGTTGATCATTAATTTTGTATGATTATTAGTTTGACTTTGTATACATTTAAAGTTGAACAGGATTAATGATGTCCCCGATAGTATGCCAGGTACGGGTAAACAACCCCTGGACTTGAATTTCTGCATAATATTTACAGGTGTTTGTTTCCGATAAACACGTTAGACAATAGACTATTTTCCGGTTATCGAACATTCTTGCGGGGCTCTATAGGCTCCTCCTACTTTCACCGGTACGCAGTCGGAACCACTCTATTTATTGTGCTTTGTCATTGGTTATATTTAATTGAATGTATAACTTCTCTCTTGATTGGTAGATTGAACTAATCTCGAGGCCGGGTGGCTTACGAATCATTCTATAATTAAATCCTATCTTGTAATTGGTTGTCTTCGTAAGGGCCCTCCCGATTAGCTAATACTCACGTGACATTGAAGTCATGTCGCCGGCGCATGAGTATTTAAGCGCCATGTGCATGACTTCGTACACCAGTTTAGTTTGTTCCGTTTTTTCTATTAAGGATGTGCTGCTAATTTCGTTTTTTAATCTAGATAGGGCCACCCAGCCTCTGAGAGAATAGCTAATATAAAATGTCTTTAAATAAATATTCTTCCTTTAAACTACTGGAGCTTTGGCTGAATTTGTAGCGACGTTATACAAAATAAAGTGGACTTCAACTGTACTTCCGAGCCTGTATCGTATTCATTTTGTTTCTGAACTCGTAATCACCGACCCATTACGGGCCCATTAAAGTTGTTTTTGCATATGTTATTTACTTATTCATTTGTTCATTTTTTTCTCAACAGATGAACACTTTTAAGATGTCTATCATTCTCATCGTGTCTCTCTGTCTCCTGATGAGCATAGGACACTCTGAAGCACGTAAGTAGTTTAAACTCTCCTAAATGCCCCGTGTCACACGGCTTACTTCGAACCATCGGGTCATCGCGTTTGCTGTAGGGTTTTCACAAAGTGTCGGGTAAATTGGAACAGGCAATTTGTAGAAGAGAGGTGTTTATTTCACAAACTTTACCCCCGTCAATAACGTGGCATGTTTTCACAAAAGGTCGGGTAACGCGACCCCCCGACCCGACGCGATGACCCGATGATTCGGGAGAAGCCTGTTCACACAATGATGACGTTGTAAAATGTCAAAGTAGCACCATTTCACTTTTAAATGAGAATGCATAACAGCATGTTCAAAGCTGATCTGAGCTCACAGTGATTATGAGTCGGATTGGCCTGTCCTCCGGGAAGGTTTGAAATCACCTGAAATTTTATTATTCAATGACTATTCAGACCTAATTTGATGACTACTATTTAACCCCTTTTTATTCTTTTATATATATATATATTATATATGCAACAAAACAACGTCATTCACAAGGCACAAGAATATTTTGTCCTTCAATTCAAACTTTTTCAAAAATCGTATCGCAGTCGAATCGTGTACTGTAGTGTGCCTTAAAGGTAGGCTTTACTACTGCAGCTAAGGGTGCGTTCAATCGAATTTTCGAAGCTAGAATCACAAACATGAATCACAAGTCAAAACGCCGTTACAAAAGGCAAGGTCACTGCGGTTAGCATTCAAGCGATTTTTCATCAACGCTGATTCTAGCTCATTTCGAGCCCAGCCACTGCGGATCACTCTCGCAGTTTGACCCAGGAAGTATAGGTCAACTTCGGCGCGCGCTTTTTGGAATTGTTTACGGCCGACTGTCGACTGCTGTTTTGAGCATAGATCGCAATAATAAAACAAAGAATGAGAAGGTGATGGAAGGAAGAAACATAAAATAACATGAGGAAAGACAGAAAGAGAAAGTGATAGAATGATTGAAACAAAGAATAACATAAGAGAAAGTGATAGAATTATAAAAACAAAGAATAACATAAGAGAAGGTGATAGAAGGAATGAACAAAGAATAACATAAGGAAAGACAGAAAGAGAAAGATAGAATGCTTAAAACAAAGAATTACATTAAAAAAGCTAGTAGAAGGAAAAAAACAAAGATTAACATAAGAATAGAAGGAAGAAACAAAGAATAACAAAAGAGAAAGTGATATAATTATTAAAACAAAGAATAACATAAGAGAAGGTGATAGAAGGAAAAAAACAAAGATTAACATAAGAATAGAAGGAAGAAACAAAGAATAACAAAAGAGAAAGTGATAGAATTATTAAAACAAAGAATAACATAAGAGAAGGTGATAGAAGGAAAAAACAAAGAATAACATAAGAATAAAAGGAAGAAACAAAGAATAACATAAGAGAAAGACAAAAAGAGAATGTGATACAAGGAAGAAACAAAGAATAACGTATGGAAAGACAGAAAGAGAAAGTGATAGAATGATTAAAACAAAGAATAACATAAGAGAATGTGAGTGAAGGGAAAAAACAAAGATTAACATAAGAATAGAAAGAAGAAACAAAGAATAACATAAGAGAAGGTGACAGAAGGAAAAAAAAAAAGAATAACATAAGGAAAGACAGAAAGAGAAAAACATAGAAGGAAAACAAGGTATAACATAACGGAACAGGCCACGATAAAGAGCTATAGAGAAAGAGAAAGTGACATAATTATTAAAACAAAGAATAACATAAGAGAAGGTGATAGAAGGAAAAAACAAAGATTAACATAAGAATAGAAGGAAGAAACAAAGAATAACAAAAGAGAAAGTGATAGAATTATTAAAACAAAGAATAACATAAGAGAAGGTGATAGAAGGAAAAACAAAGAATAACATAAGAATAAAAGGAAGAAACAAAGAATAACATAACAGAAAGAGAAAAACATAGAAGGAAAACAAGGTATAACATAACGGAACAGGCCACGATAAAGAGCATGGTATAGTTAACGCAAATTGCATGAAAAGCAGGCGCGCGGTTTTTGCCCAAACCGGAACAGGCTCCGCCATACAATCATGATTGAGAACTCCGTCCGTTCAATCGAATTTTAGCGACCGTGATTCTGCAGAATCATGATACAAAACGCATCTTTTTCAGCGTTTCATGTTTGTGTTTTCAAACACGTTTATTTTTACGACCGACGAAAAAAATCGCTTGAACGCATTGCGTTTTAAACTAAACGTCTTTAGAAACCGTGATTCTAGGGTGAAAAAGTGTCGATTAAACGCACCCTAGAAGGGATTAGACCACACAGCGAGCCAGCAAGGTCAGTGTGACAGGTGGCTATCTCATTAACTCAGCTCTCATTTAACATAAGAAAAAGAGGATCATGGGGGACCAACAGGCACCGATTTTGGAAGTTTTCTATATAGAGGGAGCAAGTAGCTACAAGTAGGACAGTGTGCTTTTAATAAAAACACGCTACGTGCAAACATTGTTATGGTAAAAATAATGTAAGACGCATAAGACCATTGTTGTGCGTTCTATTCGTTCGTTCAATTAAAAAAAATGGAAAATAGTTGTACATAATTATCTATGGGTACCTGGCATGAATGAATTCCTGAAATGCTAGAGCGCTGTAATGGCAGTCGGGACAAGAACCCACTAGCATTATTATTTATTATATATATATATTTATAAAGGCATAATTATGTGAAAAAGCCTAGTAGTGTATAGTAAACTCGACAATTTGTTTGTCATAATCTTTCAATACATTATGTTTGTTAGAAGAAAACAATTCCTCTCGCGCGTATTAACATGAATAAGCGAAGCCATGTATCATTCCATTTTCACATACATTACACGTGAACAGACAGAAGATCCCTGACTTATGTTGTATCATTATTTCTCTATTCCTCAGAGTCGTCCTCAGATGAGTCTGACAGCGCGTCCTCCTCAGCAGAATCTACTGCTGCAGCAGCTGCTGCCTCAGTAGAGTCTGCTGCCTCAGCAGACTCGGGAAGTCGTAGGAAGCGATCAGGCTCAGACTCAGAATCGGCAGAATCTACTGCTGCAGCAGCTGCTGCCTCAGTAGAGTCTGCTGCCTCAGCAGACTCGGGAAGTCGTAGGAAGCGATCAGGCTCAGACTCAGACTCGGCAGGTCGCTAGAAGCGATCTAGTTCAGAGGAGGAGTCTGACGGCGCTGCCTCATCAGAATCTGCTTCTTCCAAGTAGATGAACCAAGTCCGACTACGGAAGTTTTGTGGCGACGTCTAGACGATGATTTATAATTCAAATTCAACAGATTACAAGTAGATGTTAAACAACTCTTTGTGTGTCACTCTCATAATATCCATGTTCTATACTTTAAATCTGGACGTGTAATTTTATCTTTCGTTAATTTTAATTTCAAGTGCAAATTATAAAAAAAAACATATATGTCATAAAGCAGTTGGTCTTGTATTCAATTATGGCTGGAAATTGGTCATTATGCAAGGCTTTTGTAAGACAGTTCAGATCACACTTTCTTCCCGATTAGCACTCGAGGCACACACGTGAGTGTGTCGATCAGCACTCCTGGCAGATGAAAGGTTATTCAATACGATTATTGACATAATTCTATTTATATCTAGCTATAGACAGATAATGACATATTATAACTAATAATTTCACTGTAAAATTATATTATTATTCAAATTAAACAGTTAAAATGTGTGTAATCTGACTTGGTCTAATTGGCAGTGCCTTCTTTACATGTTAACAATTGATTTTTCTTATACAAATAATTAAGGTGCAGAATTTTTAATGTGTTTTTAAAAATTCTAGATAGATTTGTCTTTACATGTTATCAGGATACTACATGGTCGACTGTTTACCCAATCAAATCATATTCGGTTCAAGTGTTATTTGTTTTTTATGGAAGCACAGACATTCGAAATTAATAGTGTTGCAGAATGCTTTCTGCTTTCCTCTTCTTTTCCCCTTTTTCTCACTTTTCTTTTCCTGTTTTACATTCCCTTCTTTATCATCATTGATCTGTTGTTAATGTTCCCTGCACTTAAAATACAATACAAATTTGTGAATCATAATCATGATTAAATCGAAGCTCAAAACCACATTTTCATTTCCTTAGTGTATTGTATTTGAATTAATTGCTGTATTTCGACAACGGCCAAGCCTTAAGTTTAAAGCGCACTACACACTCTGACTGCGATCTGGTTTTGGGAAAATTTACAATCGCATTTGATATGAACAATCGAATTTGATATGAACAATCGAAAATCGAAAATCTAAATGACAGACGTTCTGAATAGTCATATGATTAATATATTCTACATTTCAACAGGATGTTATGCTTCCTTGGAGGAGGAATATCTAAATCCTCGTGACATGAGACTATAGTGCGGTTTTCTACGATATGAAGCCGATTCGATTTTTTTTTTCTATAAACGCGCCAAAGGTTCTGTTGCTATTATTCCTTTGATTATTTAGAACTTAAATCGGGAGATAATCTTTGTTTTGATTTCTTCATCTAATATAATCGCTATTTTTTCGTAAAATAGGATCGCAGGATTATCGTGTAGTTCGGTGGATTAAGTACTATATATCCATGATATATATAAATAAAAACAGCAAGACAGTGCAATCAGGCGCGGATCCAGGGGAGCCGAGCGGGCCTTGTCCCCCCCCCCCCCCCCCCCGCCAAAAAAAAGAGAAAGAGAGAGAAGGAAAAGAAGGAAAAGGGAAAGAGGAGAGAAAGGGAAAGAAAGAAGAGGAAGAAGAAAAAAAAGGGGGAAAAGAAGGAGATGGGAGGGGGGGAGCGAAAGGGCCTTGCCTCCCAGCTGTAACCTCGCCCCCCCATACAAAAATAAGAGAGAAGGAAGGAGAGTGAAAGAAAAAAGGAAAAAGGAGATAAAGGGAAGGAAAAAAGAGGAAGCACGAAAGAAAAGAAGGGGGATATCAGTTTAAAGTGGGTGGGGTGGTATTTACGAACAGGTAGAGCGTAGCATAAATTGGCGTGTGGTCTAGGGGTGGAACCTCCAGAAGCTCAGGGGGTATAGGCATTTAATTACGGTCAGATGAGCATTATTTTGATACCTTATTTGTGACACTGGCAGGACACACATTGGTGTGGGGTCCAGGGGGCGGAGCCCCCAGGTGCTCAGGTTTTATACATTAAATTACCGTCAGATGAGCATATTTTGATACCTTATTTGTGACACTGGCATGACACAAATTGGTGTGGATCCAGGGGGCGAAGCCCCCAGAAGCTCGGGGACTTTATACATTAAATTACCGTCAGATGAGCATATTGTAATAACTTATTCATGTGACACTGGCAGGTCACATATTGGCGTGGGGTCCAGGGGGCCGACCCCCTAGAGGCAAAGGGGTTTAGGCATTTCATTACCGTCAGATGAGCATGCAGGGGCCCACCTAAGGGCCACTGGTGGGACACTGGCAGGACACTGGTTGGCGTGAGGTTTAGAGAGCGGAGACCCCAGAAGCTCACGTGTTTTGAGCATTAAATTATAGTCAGATTAGCATCCAGGGATTTGTCTTAGGGCTCTAGATGGGGTCCAGGGGACAAATCCACGGGAAGTCAAGGGGCTTTATACATTAAATTACCGTACAGATGAGCATATTTTGATACCTTAGTTGTGACACTGGCAGGACATGAATTGGCGTGGGGTTTAGGGGGCGGAGCCCCCTGAAGCTCAGGGGTTCTGAGCGATAAAATATGGTCAGATGACCATATTTTTGTTATCTTATTTGTGACACTGGCAGGTCACATATTGGTGTGGGGTCCAGGGGGCGGAGCCCCGGAAGCTCCGAAATTTTATGCAATTAATTACGGTCAGATAAGCATATTTTGAAACCATATTTGTGACACTGGCAGGACACAAATTGGTGTGGGATCCAGGGGGCGGAGCCCCCAGAAGCTCACGGGTTTTATAAATTAATTACCGTCAGATGAGCATATTTTTATACCTTATTTGTGACACTGGCAGGACACGAATTGACGCGGCGTTCAGGGCGATAAAATATGGTCAGATGAGCATATTTTGCACACTGGCAAGTCACATATTGGCGTGGGGTCCAGGGGGCGGATCCCCCTGAAGCTCAGGGGTTTTGAGCAATAAATTACCGTAAGATGAGCATATTTTAATACCTTATTTGTGACACTGGCAGGTCACGAATTGGCGTGGGGTCCAGGGGGGCCGAGCCCACGGAGGCAAAGGGGTTTTGAACGCATTATAGTCAGATTAGCATCCAGGGATTTGTCTTAGGGCTCTAGATGGGGTCCAGGGGGCAGAGCCACGGGAAGACAAGGGGCTTTCTACATTAAATCACCGTACAGATGAGCATATTGATACCTTAGTTGTGACACTGGCAGGACACGAATTGGCGTGGGGTTCAGGGGGCGGAGCCCCCGGAAGCTCCGAGGTGTTATACAATAAATTACGGTCACATGTCTTGAGCATATTTTGATACCTTATTTGTGACACTGGCAGGACACAAATTGGTGTGGGATCCAGGGGGCGTAGCCCCAAGAAGCTCATGTGTTTTATACAGTCAGATGAGCATATTTTGAAACTTAATTTGTGACACTGGCAGGACACGAATTGGCGCAGGGTTCAGGGCGATAAAATACGGTCAGATGAGCATATTTTGTTACCTTATTTGTGACACTGGCAGGTCACATATTGGCGTGGGGTCTAGGGGGCGGAGACCCCAGAAGCTCACGGGTTTTGAGCATTAAATTATACTCAGGTTAGCATCCAGGGATTTGTCTTAGAGCCCTAGGTGGGGTCCAGGGGGCAGAGCCACCGGAAGTCAAGGGGTTTTAGGCATTTAATTACAGTCAGATGAGCAAAGTTTGACACCTCAGTATTTTGACACAAAGGCAGGTCACTATTCTTTTTTTCTTTCTAAAAAGTATAATTTACTATAGATTGAGGAAAAATCTCGGAAAATGATGTCATTTCAGCAATATTTGTAAATCACCGGTATCGAATTAGAAATAAACCACATTTGAGGCAAGGGCCTTTCGCCCCCCCCCCCCCCGATCCACATGTTGTTGGCGGGATTAATCGCAACAGCTGTTCTCCCCTTCTTTTCTTCTTCCTCTTTTTTGTTCCCTTTTAGCTCTCCTCTTACTCTTTCCCTTCCTTTCTCCCGTTTTTTTTTTTTTTTTTTTTTTGGGGGGGGGGGGGGGAGGGGGAGCGGGGGGGGGGGGGGGTATGCAAGGGTCTTCTGCCCCCCCCTCCCCGAACTACAACTTGTTGGGGGGGGGGGGGGGGGTTGCAACTATAAGAAACGTTCAGCGGAGCCTGCATGTAAGAGTGGGGTGGTGCGGATTTTTTGGTCATCCCCCCCAAAAAAAAACAAAAAAAAAAACAACAACACATTTTTGCTCATTTCGCCACTGCCGGTGTCACCATTACGTACCAATATTTGGCTCGCAAAATTTCAAATTTGGCCCCCCCCCCCCGTAAGAAATCCTGGATCCGCGCCTGATAGGCGGAGAAAATAAATATGAAAACAAAAAAACTCGACCACCTAAAGAACAATTCGTTACACAGAGATGGCGCCAGACCGCTTGTCCACTGTACTAAAAATGTTACGCCGTGGCGCCTTTTTCCCCCACTTCACGTTCACGCATCTGCGCTCGAGTTATAAGCAAATTGTCTGCCACCACCTGTTGCGCAGCGCGCGGCCTGAGATACAGCTGTATGTATTGGTATTCGGTGTCGCGTCGTGTGCTTGTGGCGTTGCTACGTCTGATTTTAGGTAAGTTTTCGCATTCTCGCACGAATTTGTTGCTGTAAATACGTGCTAGGTTTAAAAGTGTATATTTGTGAATATACTGAAGGTGTAGTTTACAGCTTATGTAATTTAATTGCGGATGTAGATTACTTAAACCATGGATAATCATGTTTAATTTTTGTGTGTGTAGTCCCATTTGCTGGATATGGTGCTGTCTTTATTTTTTTGATTCCCTGGCGAAGCGCAGTTTTCTTCTCGGTCTTTTTTCTTCTCGGTCTTTTTTCTTCTACTTGTTTTTCCTGTTCTTTTCGTTCTTCTTGTTGTTCTTCTTGGTCTTGTTGTGCTCCTTGTTCCTCTTATTATGGTAGACACTATATGGGCTTCAAGATTCTTTCATAAATACTTAGACCTGCTAGACCTGCACATGCGCACATGGTAACCGTTAGGGTTAGTGATAGGGTTATATTAATCATGCAAACCCACCTTTCATCAACCCATCGTTAGCTCAATCAGTGAGGATCGACAGCATAATAGAACGTTGTAATTGTGGGTTCGAATATCTGTATTTATTCAGTTCTATTTTTTGCCTTTATAAATAGTAAGGCAAAGTAATCAATAATCAAAGTCCAATTGGCTGTGAGGTATGCACAGCTATCTTCAAGAGCCTTTAAAATTGTTACCTTTACTGTGAATTCACTAATAATGAACAAATCTTGAAGCCCTTATAGCGTTGACCTCTTATTCTTGTTGTTGTTGTTCTTCTTTTTATTGTTCTCGTTCTTCTTGTTCTTCTTGTTTTTCTTCTTGTTTTTCTGCTTGTTTTTCTTCTTGTTTTTCTTCTGTTTTTTTTTTTTTTTTTTTTTCTCTCTTGTTTTTCTTATTTTTTCTTCTTTTTCTTGATCTTGTTCTTGTTCTTGCTCTTGTTTCTCTTGTTGTTCTTCTTGTTTTTGTTCCTCTTCTTCTTGTTCTTCTTGTTTTGTCTTGTTCTCGTTTTTGCTCTTGATCTTGTTCTTCCTCTTGCTGATGTTGTTGCTGTTGTTGTTCTTTTTCTTGTTGTTCTTTTTCTTGTTCTTCCTCTTGTTGTTCTTCCTCTTCTTGTTCTTCTTGTTCTTCTTCTTGTTCTTCTTGTTTTGTCTTGTTCTCGTTTTGCTCTTGATCTTGTTCTTGTTCTTACTCTTGCTGTTGTTCTTCTTCTTCTCCTACTACTTCATCTTCATCTTATTTTTCTTACTATCTTTTCTTCATTGAATTTCTCCATTCAGTGATTCATGCCTTTCTTTTTGTCTTTTTTCTTTCTTCTCTGTCTTGTTTTTTTTCCACGCTTTTCTCTATTGTTGATTTTCTTTGATTTTGTTGTTGATGTTGTTTTTGTTGTTTGTAGTGTTGTTGTTCTGTTTCTTTTCATCATTTTTGTTTTTCCTTGGTCTTCTTCTTTTTCTTTTTCATTATTTTCCCTTTTCATCTTCTGACCAGTGCACATTGTTTTTTAAAGAAAACTTATTTTTTGATAAGCAACTTGTTAACAATCAAGAAAAATAGTGCAAAAAGTTTTTAGGTTTTTGCCCTTACAGTATGTACCAATTGTATTTGTTCTACAGTCAAATGGAGTTGTATTGATTGAGGAGTAGGTAAACTAATCACTTTATAGACAGGATAAGTGAGAAGACTGCCTAGCTAGTACTACAGACTCATTACATTCTACTGCATTCAACTCTACTGGCTATGGATCAAAACCCAAGACTGTTACATGTAAACAAAAAGTACATGGTATGTATTCACTGTACATACCAGTGTGACAAAGGTCCCATTAGTGAACTACAGAGTAATAAGAGAGTAATAAGAGAGTAATAAGTATTGAAACCCACTCTACCTGAAAGCAGACTAAAGCATTAGAGCTTGTGCTCTGAACCATTTTGCAACATTGCAAAAGTAGTTGTAGAGCAAACTAACTTGTTTCATAAGGGGGACATCAAGTCTCCCCGGTTCCCGATGAACACTGCAAAAACACAACGGCGACAACAGGATTGACACATTTTTAAAGAGGACGCTGTGGGTGATAAGGCCTAGTGCTAATTGTTGTTTTCCTTAAGTCTCTCAAAAGGGAGTTTGCTATATCTCTTCCTTTGTCTTTTGAAATTTCCATGCTCACTAAAAGTATACTTTTGTTGCTATAAGTCTCCACATTGCATACTGTTTAGGAAGTTATTTACTGATGTGTAACTTTTCATATAATTTGCATAAATAATAATCAAAGTAACTTCCTGCTGTTTATTTATTCTCATAACACCTCTATTAAAATGCAGTTTATTATATGTAGTATATAATAATGAAAACCAAATCCCTATTTGATTCTATATTATATTAAAACAAATCATTTTGTCTAATAAAATGCTTATTTGTGTGATACTTGTAAACTATAACATAAGATATTTCCACCCTGTTTCATGCTAGATGTAATAGTATATCTGTAAAGCGCTCAGAGACGTTATAAATTTATTATTAAGCGCTATATAAAAGTGGAATGAGCCATGAGCGTCAGAACCTGACGGATACCGGCGCTATATAAATAACCATATTATTATTTATTATTATTATATGTTACAGTTATAATGCTCAAATCTGAAATGAAAATGTACACACGTTGCATACTAGGCATTTATGCAGAAGTTGACAGACCTGCCAGATTGTGGCATGATGTCACCCCAAGTTTGTCTCTGCCTGATAGACGGGGCAATTAATTACCATATGCCCACCAATTTCATATACAGTCAAACCTGTCTATAAAGACCACCCAAGGGAAACAGGAAAGTTGGCCACTGTAGACGGGTTGCCTTTCTAGACAGGTTCTACAGCACACATTTCTTCCTAGCAGGTAACAATATAGGTGACCACTATAGACAGGTAGCCTTTATAGAGAGGTTGTCGCTAAGACGGGTTTGACCGTATTACAAGATTATTCAAGATTATACATTGGCTTGAAAATAATTCCCTAGCTGTTACCAACCAACAGTTCAAGATAGATTTGATATGCAGACAGATAAACACTGTACTACTTATATTGTAAAACAGAGAGACATGTATAGATTCATTTTCCAACATGAATGAGTTGTGTTCATATTATAGAAGATGAATGCTTTTTTGTCAATAATTTTGTTTACCCCAATCATAGAGACTAGAAAAAACAACAGACATGGCATTTCTTGTCAGTATGGAATTTGTATACTATAGATTATATTTTTCAAACATG